>JAUPMG010000005.1:4304605-4318145 GCA_031762675.1 Pachysandra terminalis
TTGAACATGCTTGCTGAGTATTCCAAACTCACGCAACATTTATGTTGCAAGTTGATTTTGAGTAATGGATGTATGCTGATTCATCATGTTTATTTATTATTTTCAGTTGTAATCTATTAGTTGGAACTATAATATTTGAATTTTTCATATAAGGCTCTTCTATAGCCATTTGATTCATTTAATTTAGTTATTCGAATATTTTGTAGTACTTCCACAAACTCTGAGTTGATGAAATAAAGCTAAAGTTTTATTTTATCTTATTTTATTTTGGTAATGATATGGCAATCCGCGGTTCAGAAATGGATCTCGAAAGTCTCACCTCGTGATCTGTGCCATTCTACCTAAGGATCCGTGCTACTAGATCCAGAGCGTGACATGTAGGTCACCACAACTATCGACATACCTGGATCAGCCGATAACTCCCTATTCCTCACGTTCCTCAGCGGAGTGGAGAATTGAATGAAAGGCAAGGGACAAGGAGACCGACCAGGCAAAAGGGGCTCAACCCCTCCAGAAAAGGAAGAATCCGATACTCGGATACCACCACAGACACATTTACTAGAGAAGAAAGCCATGTCCTTATCCCCACTTATCCTATCATATGATGAGTGAGGCACAGGGGAAGAGAAGGAATCATCATCAGACGACGACTGTCTATCCACTTCATTACCGTTTTTCAAGCGTTTGATTTTGCCGCATGAACCATTGTATGACGAGCTTTCAAATGAAGTCTAATACTCTACTAAGTTGCTTACCAATGACTCCACATTTCCCCCCGTCACCTCCCATGTTTCCCATTCCCTGAAACGGGTCCTCTATAATTTTCCTCGCTTTCTTATTGCCAATCAAGCACCATCTACCGTCTTCTTCAACGTTGGGCACCGTCTGCTTCACTAAATTGCTCTCATCAACCCATGAGGGTGGGGGATCACGCACCGCTTTTGGCATATCACCGTCTTCTTGTGTCTCCTTAGAGCTGCAACCTTCTCTTAGTGTTGACGAGACCGAGGAGGTACTATCGTTAGGGAAGCCAGTACCTCTCAATAACTTCTCCACCTCCCTCGCCACTATTTCCGACAACTCCGCCTTGTCGAGCGCCACCTTCTCTCCACTTGGAGGGCCTGTTTAGGGCCGCTACTGTCGAAGATGTCAAGAGGTTCGAGATGGGCTTGTCCAAGGGCTCAGACGAATACGCCGGCGACGATAAAGATGGTGACGAGAAGTACTGGAGTGAGTGAACTGCTGTGGAGTTCGATTTTTTTTTTCCCGTGTGTAATTAAATTAGAGCTGGTTGGCTCTTGTTCCTTCTCTTTTTTCCTCGTTTTAGTTATCTGAAGGTAATTGAATTTAGTAAAGGAAAATTTACAATAAAAAAAAAAGTATTTCGAGTCTCTGATTGGGTTGCAGACATTTTATTTGTGAAGAGAAATTGAAGAGCGGTGGGGTTGTGGCTTCAAATGGAGGAAGAAGAAAATAGGAAAGAGGTAGAGGCCGTGTGGTGGCTTGGAGTTGGGTTGCAGGTTTTACAGAAGTTGAAGAAGAAGAATAAGAAATTAAGAGAAAATGATGAAGAGGGAAGGTAAAGAAGGATTAAGGGAGAGATTATCGTTGAGGAAGGAGGCTCGGATTGGTCGCCGGAATGTGCTGTCTTCGCCGGAGAATAGTGCCGCCGCCGCCAGAATAGTTGCTTGAAGGGGTCCCAAACCCTCCGTTAACTTTCAAACGAAGGAACCTCCGTCAAATGCTCCATGAGGGCCACAGGACAGATGTCAATATAATATGGGTTTTCTAACAGAGGATCCGACCCCCTTCTTCCTAGTCTTCGTTTAATCGTCAGCACTTGGTTTCATTTCCTCGGTCCCGTTTCCATCGTTGATTTTTCTCCAAATGACTGTCTACATCTTCTTCATCGCTTCGCTCACTATATTATCATCAAAAAACACTCGCAGAGGAGAAGGTGGTAGAGAGAGAGAGAAGGACGATCGATGCCTTCATCTCTCAGGTTGTCAGGAATCATCATATTCTCTCTCTTCTTCTTCTTGCTTTCATTTCTGAGTCCCAGCAGTTCAGAACCTAGTTATGCTCATAGCGATTGTCTAAACACAACCGTTTACGCCCCTAATAGCCCCTTCGCTTCTAACCTCAAGTTCCTCCTCTCTTCTCTCTCCTCCAACGCTACCGTCACCGCCACTAGGTTTTACAATTCCACCTCCGGTCGGAACACAGATACGGTGTACGGATCGTTCCTCTGCCGAGGCGATGTCGCCGCCGACGTCTGCCGCGACTGTGTCCGATCGGCAACCCTAGACATACTTGAGCAATGCCCTAACCAACAGAGGGCAATTATTTGGTACGAAGAGTGTATTTTACGTTATTCGAACCGGTCATTCTTCTCCACCATGGAAGAATCACCCCAGGCTTTGTTGAGGAACGGACTTAATATCAAGGAACCGGATCGGTTCAATCAGCTTTTGAACGGCGCAATGGACCGGGCGACGACTCGGGCTGCCTCCGGGAATACTTCCGTCCGTATGTTTGCAACGGAAGAAGCCAATTTTACGGCATCTCAGACGTTGTACAGCCTTGTGCAATGCACTCCGGATTTATCACCAAGTGAGTGTGGTAGATGTCTTCGAGGGGGTATCGCTCAAGTCATCTCCTGCTGCAGCAGATTTGCAGGAGCACGAGTTCTTCGTCCCAGCTGTAACGCCAGATTCGAGATTTATCCTTTCTACGAGATCATAGCTATACCACCACCACCTCCGTCATCGGACGGAACTAGCACCGGAGGTAAGATCCCTTTCTTTTTCTTCGGTAGGAATACAGGAAGTCGGCATTTAGAGATAAGTTCAATGTTTTAGAAGCCGGACTGGTAATCGAACCGGAATTTCACGGTCCGACCAAGGATTGAGTTAATATGCCTTGAAAGGAATGTTGAAGTGTTTCTTGGTATTTCATTATATGTGTAGGATTCTTTTGGTATAACGTAAGTTTAGTAATATCAATTACTTCGTACACGTGTCATAATCTTAACGAAGGCTGATTCGTTTATAAGATATGACCAATAGTCGAAACATTTAAAAAGCAATATAATTGCTTTCCCATTAATTAACGTGCGACGTTCACCGTTTTATTCGACCACGTCATATTATCATGATCCTTTGGCCCTTAGAATCTCTAATATTTTTATCCTATAAAGGTTACTTTTTCAATAAGTAACCTCTTAGAATGATGGAATAGTCAATATTCACCTCAAAGGGCGAAGGATCTTCTGCTAATCCTCGGCAAAGGATCTTCTGCTAATCCTCCTGCCGATTGAGAGAGAGCTCCACATGTGACGGTGGATCTCATGCATGAACAAAATGGCACTTCATTGGCCCCTAACGTCTGTTGCTTTCGTTTTAAGCTTTACCCAAAACACAAATTCTCATACGTTTTAAAAATTGAATGCCCCGCCATTTGTTTCCAAGATCAGAGAGAGAGGGTCGTTTCCAATAGCAAAGAGAGAGAAGAGCTCGCCGGAGAATGGTGCTGCCGTCAAATCCAAAAATTTGGGAGCCCCTCTCTATCCTCTGTAAATCTTGTCATCGTAGAATTATTCCTCTTCTCTCTTCCTCCAGACTCCCACACTTTTAACATCACAAGGGGATGACTTCAATTCATAGCAGTGGCTAACCTCCACATACCTTAATGAAGACTCCAATTCATAACAGTGGTTATCCTTGCTAGCTCACGAAGTCAAGATCTACACAGCCCATTGCTTCAAAGAAGAATTACCAGTTTCAATAATATTGGTTTCTAGTTAAAAGAAAAAAACAATTAACTAGAAATATTAAAGAAATGAAACTACAAACGATCTTTTGGTTCAGTTTACTGTTAAAGCCAACTAAACCAAACCGAGAAACCAAATTCAAAAACAGAAATTTTCAATTTCTATTTGGTGCAGTTTCAGGTTGTCCATTCTAGCTCAGTTTGGTTTTAAGTTTTCTACGATGACTTTTATTTCGGTTTAATTCTATTTCCAGTTTATTATAGTGTAATTTGGTTAGGCGAAGAAATAATATTAAAGAAATGAAACTCCAAATGATCAGTTTTTTCCTAACAATTCATGGAATCAAGTAATTATCTAAACGTAAAGTTGATTTACTCTTTCTGAAAAAACTTTCATAAATCTCTTCTTCTCTATACACAGTCTGAAGATTCTGAACTTCGAAAAAAGAAAACTTTAATTACAATATAAGATCTCACAAAAAGAAAAATCATAAAACAAGTCTCTCTCCGGCGATTTTTTGGGTAGCACCACTCTTCTGTGAGCCCCTCTCTATCCTCTGTTAACAAACCCTTCACTTTTCGACCGCGACACCACTCTCCGGCAGTTTTTTGGGTAGCACCACTCTCCGTTGTGCCCCTCTCTATCGCTGTTAACAAACCCTTCATTTTCAATGGCGGAACCACTCTCGGCGACTTTTTGGGTAGCACCACTCTCCGGCGATCCCCTCTCTCTCTCTCAGCTCTTGAAAACGACCCTTCTCTCTCTGCTATTGGAAACATGTATTTTTTTTTTTTTTTTTTTGGAAACGAGTCTGCAATTGTGTTTTTGTGGGGGACATTTAATTTTTGAAATGAAGAGTCAAACAAAACGAAAGGAACGGACGTTAGGGGCCAGCTGGCCCTAATGGACGTTTTAACCTCAGTCAAGTGTCGTTTTGTTCATGTTGGGGTCCACCGCTATGTGTTGAGCTCTCCTTCAGTTAGCAGGAGGGTTAGTAGGAAGGTTAGCAGAAGATCCTTCTCCACCTCAAAGGGGCTAACCACTCAAAGATGGTCAATTCAGGGCCAATCACCCTGAGATGGTCAATTCGTCAGGCTAACCAGTACGAGAGGGTCAATTAGTCTAAAGGTTGGTCACCCTCAAGGGACTTAAGGGTTTGTCATCCTCAAAGGACTTGATCAAAGGGTTTTTTTGTTCTCCTTTGAAGGACAAATTATGAGCTTGTCACCTTCAAAAGACTTAGATTAAAAACTTATTGACTTTGAAAGAATCCCTATGGAAAAGGCCTTGTAAGGAATGAATATTTATTTATTCCGAGGAAACACCATCGGATAACATCTTTAACAGATTGAGTAAAATCTGTTATTGAACTTTATACATTAAAAGGAAATTCGAAAGAAACACATCTATATCAGACTTCTTTGAGTTCAATTTAAGATCACTCGAGTTGGTTGTTTGACCTAGAACCTTGAGTGATTTTATGATAACTCTCCCTCATAAGGATGATTGACCATGAAAACGAATTACATGTTGAAGGTCATAAATTATGTAAGATTGAGAAGGAAGAAATTAAGGGTAGGGGTATTTTTATGTTTTATCAACATAAAATAAACAATGCATAAGGCATTATGTTATTGTGATATTAGAACCATCTCTAATACGCATTTGTGTTTTAGTATTCAGTTGTATTTTTATGTAAAAGGCCCATGTTTACTATAACACAAATCTTCTTTTTTCCTTGGATTTGTGTTCTATTGATTTAGAACTCTAAAGAAGGGTGTGAATCTTTATAATTCTTTTTCGAAATAATAAAAAGAAGTGGGTCCACTATATTTTCTCTTTTTGCTCGCCTATTAGTATCCAAAATATTTTAGAAAGCTTGGTCCCATATAATTAAAATCCAATATCTAAACTAACTTTTGAAAAAGAGATTTTTTATCCTAATTGTATGATAATTATATAAACATCAAAACTGTATTAAGTAAAGAAAATGATATATAAAAAAACAGACATTATTTAAAATGAAGATTCATATAACATATTATCTACAAACTAATAATTATTCTTTTATATTACCATATTAAAGAGCTTATTATACTTGTTACAGGCATCAGATGTGGTAGGTTGCCAGTTTGATTCTTTTTTTACCATTCCCCTGCAGAACCCTGCCTACCATTATGAGTTATTGTTGTTGTTCTTATAATATTACCATCATTTTCGATCTTCATTTGAACAGATTCCCCAGCAAATTGCCATTATGAATTTATATTGTTAATGTATAATTAAAGAAAACATGAAAACAGGTTAGTCCACAATTTTGTGTATGTGTATGTGTAATTGTGTATGGTTGTTTTGTGATGTAGGAAATGGTCGGAACACATCACGCATTGTCATTGCTATAACCGTTCCAATAGTAGTTATCACACTTCTTCTTCTTGGTACCATTTGCTGCCTGCGAAGTAAGAAAGCGACGAAGAAAACCACTAGTAATCCATATATTGGTGAGCTAAAAAAAAGTTCGATATTTGATCTATCAAGCAAGTTCGTTAGTCACCTTGTTATCAAATGGCTGAACAAACCTGTACTTTCCTGTTTTTTGCTTGTGTATAGTAAATGATGAAATGGTAAACCCGGAGTCCTTGCAATGTGATTTGGACACTATAAAAAAGGCAACAAACAACTTCTCTGAAGATAACAAGATTGGTGAAGGTGGATTTGGGGATGTTTACAAGGTAATAAGTTTGTTACCACTCTGTTGATTTAGTATATGCTAGACAAAACCAACGCAAAAAGACATTGGAGCACCACACTAGGGGTGACTCCGAATCACTGTAAGGTGCTCATAATTAGAGTATTCTCAGGGTTTACTATCTGATGGGCAAGAAATAGCTGTGAAGAGGTTCTCTAAAATCTCTGGGCAAGGCGCACAGGAGTTTAAGAATGAGGTTGTCTTGGTATCAAAGCTTCAACACAGGAATCTTGTTAGGCTCTTGGGATTTTGCCTGGAAGAAAAAGAAAAGATACTTATCTATGAATTTGTGCCGAATAGAAGCCTCGACTACTTTTTATTTGGTTAGTCTCATCAGCTCATTTGTATTTTCATTCATGATTCTTGAATTACTTCACATGTCAGTATTCTTGAACTCTAAATGGTAATTGAATTTGATAAATATGCAGATCCAGAAAAGCAAGCAACATTGGACTGGCCAATGCGTTACAAGATTATAGAGGGGATTGCTCGAGGGATGCTTTATCTTCATGAAGAGTCTCGGCTTAAGATTATTCATCGAGATCTTAAAGCTAGCAACATCCTGTTAGATGGGAACATGAATGCCAAAATTTCAGATTTTGGTATGGCAAGGATTTTTGGAGTGGACCAAACTCAAGGAAATACAAGCAGAATTGTTGGAACATAGTAAGTTTTGAATTTTAAAAATCAGCTTCTTATAGCTAATATCCTACAATCTCTGCTTAGTGCTTTCACACTATGAAAAAGAAAATCATCAGTGTGATTCATTTTAACTGATTATATTGATTGAACCATCTTGCAGTGGTTACATGTCGCCGGAGTATGCAATGCAGGGTTATTTCTCAACCAAATCAGATGCATATAGTTTTGGCGTCTTGGTTCTAGAGATCGTAACTGGTAAGAAGAACAGTTGTTTCTTCAACTCCGAATGCGGCGATGACCTAATAAGCTATGTGAGTAATGTATGCATCTAATGAATGAATTAGTATCAGCTCAAAGACGATGTACTGAAGTAGAATGACTAGAGCACCTGCTTGAACTTACCAATCCAATTTCAAAAAATTAAACCAAGAGCCTTGGTTTAATTGTTGCAGGCTTGGAAGCATTGGAACCAAGGAACAGCAATGGAGTTGCTAGATCCAAGCTTGGGAGAACGTTATTCGATAAATGAAGTGATGAGATGCATTCACATAGGGTTGTTATGCATTGAAGAAGATGCGAATGAGCGACCATCAATGGCATCTGTCGTTCTCATGCTCAGCAGTTACTCTATGACTCTTAAGTTGCCTTCACAGCCAGCGTTCTTCTTTCGCAGTAGAATGGAATCGGAGAATGGAGCAACTGAGGAATCAAGGCTGACGGAGTCCGATCAATCTAGGAACAAATCGATACCATGGTCTTTAAATGAAGCTTCGTTCACAGAATTACACCCTAGATAGTGTTGTGGGCATATGATGGATGATAATTAAGAAGCAGTATTAAAGGGAATGATACTTGATGGGGATTTGCTGATACATTACAGATTTTTTTTTTTTTGGGTACTGAAATCTATTTATATTAGTTTCTGTTAAATAATTGTGGGAAACAAAAACCTGTTAATAGCAAACACCCGCTTAATGACTTGTTGCTTAACATTCTTTTAGGTGTGTATACCTTAAGAAGCTACCATCAATCTTGTTTTCCAACAAAGGGTTCCCACTCCTTTCATGTTATCTGCTCAAATAGACAAAACCATCCCTATAAATATTTTAAAACTTTTTATATTGCAGGGTTAGTTTTTTGAGAAAGTGGCACATTTTTTAGTGGCACCTTCTCTCTTTATAGTATATACATATTAGTGTAAATCCTGTGAGATGCACAGGTGTGAAGAATTGAAGCATAATCAATATTTATAATATTATTAATGATAATTTATTATTAATATCCTTTACCGTATCCAATCCAAAATAAACATATTTGAACTGGATGGATAAAATATTGATAATATAAAATCCTCTTTTATCTATACAGTGATTTTGGTTCCTCTTTCTATTCTATTTATTCATATAAAAATTAGTATATGCGATGCCCACGGAATAAGATCATGATTAACACATTGTCATCAAATATTTGTATAGCATCTATTTTACAGTATTTGAATCAGGATCCTAGAGGTTCCCATTAAATATCGTAATGATAATATATAATCCCAATTAACTTGAATATCATCTAAATAATTCAATGAATCCAATTAGAACAACAGTAGTAAATGTTAAACACCAATTACTTTAAACGCTTGAGCTTTTAGAGAAGGGCACAACACTGTATATCAAATGATTCCACAGTAAACAACTATATAAAACAAAGAGAAGTAGTTTGGATAATCAAACTTCTTGTGCAAAAGATTTTCTTGTTAATATCAATTTTATCTAGTTTGCTACTTGACATCTTATTAACGAGTTATCCTTGGTAAAGATATTGACACATGTTCAATATGATTAATCAGATTGCCTCATCATCAGTATCTTAACCATGAATAAAAATCTATTAAATAATTCAAAAGATGGGTGACATGATATTGGTGATCAGGCGGGCTAATTAAACCCCACTTTACACGTGGCGCTTTCTTAAAAATGCGTGTACACGTTTTGGGTATAGCCGCATACACTGAATCATTCAATAAAGCTGTAAACAGCTGTACAACCGTCTTTCATGTGCCAGTTGTCAGCAGCTCCGTACGGTGATTAGACCGTTGGGCGAAAAGGTGATATTTAAACCGGCTCAAAGATATCTGACCATCCTTATCACCAAAACGGGGAAAACTTCTTGGAGAAGCAACCTTTTTGAATTCCAGTTTGTGAGGGAACGCCATGTGTCCCAAACTTCACAAACACAAGCAATCTTCCCTTTTGAAATATTCAAAAGACAAGGACTTATGTTCCTACGGCGCACTGCCTTCTAAGCACTCGAGGGAATGAGGAATTTACTCTTCCCTCGAGGGACCTTATTTTGCTCGAAGGACATATTTAGGGGTATGCTACCCATAATAGACTTCTCAAATAACTAAGGTTACAAATAAAGCCTCGAAATCACATCTGCTTATTCTCTAGAGCAGATTTCGAGTGGTCTTATTACATTACCTTTACATTTTAAAAGTATTCTAGTCAAAGAAAGATCCTTGAGGGAATGCACTCGAGGGAATTGTATGCACCTTCTAACTCAGAAGTCATTCTTGGATTACATCCATAGACTTCGAAGGACTATTTATTATGTTATGACTTAAAGGGATCGCGAAGCAGGTATATTTTCTCCTGCCAAGGTGCATTCAAAGACAAACTTGAAGGACAACCACCTCCAAATGGTGAACTCGAAAGCCAACCACCTCCAAATGGTGAATTCGAAGGTGGTATGTTCCCTCCTGCCAAAGGTGAATTCGAAGGATGAATATTCCTTCCTCCTAAGGCAAATTTGAGGCTAACCACCTTGAGATGGTAAATTCGTTTAAAGGCATGTTACACCCAAAAGACTAAGGATTCTGTCCTCCTCGAAGGACACAGACTTGGGTTTACCCCCTTGAATGCAGTCTTTTATGCATCCGAATTACAAACTAGGACTCGAAGTTGCTTTTATTCATTGTTATGAATTGATTTCGAGTCGTATTTTGGACTTTCATTTCTAGAAGCAAATCCTCAACGGAAAGGGCTTTTAAAGTCGAAGGCACACCATCTCCAAAAGTATTTCCTGAAGATAGGTTTCTTACGGGCTTTGAGAACGTCATCTCACTTCACTTTGAAGGAATTCACATGTTTACTTCTGATTACATTCAAGTAGAAGGCACTCGAATTGATTCCTGTAGCTATGAACCTTAAGGGATTTCAAGACAAACTCTTCTTTATAGGGACTATTGATCATGAAAACAAGTTCCCTGATGAGACACTTAGTTTCGAGTTTTCTATATGGGTAATTTGAGAATACATTGATCACCCTGTAAGTATACAGTTGTTCTTGATTTTCTTCAGAAAAATACTTATACATTGAATTGTCCAATAAAAAGTGATTGAGACGTATTCTCAGAATGGAAAGCACATGGTAAAAATCTCACCTACTTATAAAATCTGCTTTTTAACTTGTCTAAAGGGGGTTTTGTCTTTTCTGGAATGGCGGCAAGGATGTTGACGTTGCTCTTGGGATTTGTGTAAAAGTGACACGCATCTCCTGATCCGTGTTGATCAAGTTCCAAAGCAACCTATTGCAGAGCAGGTTTTTTAATGTTTGAAATGATTACTTATTTTTCTCTGGAAGTAACATAGGTGTGTTGAAGAACACATGTCATCCCAGATACATTATAGGACCACGTGTCACTCAGGATGTGCTAATTGCATGAGGGTCCCTCTTTGAACGCTTAGCCGAGTGACACTTGTTCTATTTGAAGTTGAAAGCTCTATACAAATAGTAGAGCCCATCCTCCATTGAAGAGGATCTGAAGATCTAATTATCTGATCGGAAGAACTAGAGCTCGGAGAATATAGTACTTTCTCTGAACTTAAGAATAGGAAACAACAGTGAGTAAAGGCACTGAAAGAGAAAGAGAGTACTCTTCAAACTCTGAGGTTTTACTGCTCTGAGATTGCATTCTAACTGACCTTTCAGTTATTACAACAATCCCTTCCTTCTTGTCCCTTGTCCAGACTTCCCTACCTTTTTTCTCTGGTAGATTGGTTGTAATTGGTTCTCATATGTTAGTTGTCATTATCTTCTAATATATTTGGTCTTTTACAAATCCGTTACCACCATTTTTGGCGACTTCACTAGGGAGTCTGTAGTCGTTTCCTTTCATCTCCTATCAGTTGTTGTTGTTTTTATGGATCCATCCAGTTCAAACACTATCCCTCCTATGGAGGATGTCCCAGAGCAAAATCCTCCTCAGGATTCTATTCCTCCTCAAGACCCTGAAGAGATGGCTAAATCTCTTAGGGCAACCATTCTAGCCTTATAGGCTCAGTTGGATACTTAGCCCAGCAAACCTGGTCCTAGTCCTCTATCAAACCCTACTGTCAAAACCTCTCCTACAGTAAACCCTCCTCCATCTATATCCATGCCTTCATCTGTTTCCAAACTTGACTTTGTTACCATTGCAGGCGTCCAAGCCCTCAGGTTAGAACCTGGTTCCGTGCATTCTTGGGAAGATATGGTGTCTTTGTTCCATCACAAGTTCTTCATCACGGAAGAAAAGCTCACCATCATCGACCTCAGACGGGGAGAGGCAAAAGCAGAAGGAGGATTTGGTCTAGTATGTCAAGCGCTTCTGGGACTTGGTGATCACATGTACGGAGGCAGCTTCTGAAGAGAAGTTTGTCAGAATCTGTATCAATGGTATGCTTCTACCATACCGCATCCACATAGAGAACCATGAGATCAAGAGCTTCACCAAGCTGTATGAATACGCTAAGAGGACCAATGCTTCTATCCCTGCTCCTGAGAAGAGGGTAGAGAGAAGCGCGCTCTAGTTGTCACTACTGGCAAGGAGAAGGAGCCTGTTCCTAAGAGGAAAGGCAGGCCTAACAGTAGCAGCAATGCCAACAACAATCGAGAGAGACATGTGCCACCTCCGAAAGCAACCTGTTCTCCTGCCCAGCTGGATGCCTTGCTACCAGAGTGATCAAGGATGAAAGTGTCTTGCTGCCCCTGTTGAGAAGGAACCCTCAGAGGTTGACAAGTGGTCCCCGCGATATTGCAAGTTTCATCGCAATACTCACCATTCCACTTTCAATTGTTGGGCCTTGAGGAAGATCTTCCATGCTAGGTTGGCAGCTGGAGACATTGACGTCCCAGACGCAAAGGTAGGCACTGATCCTCTTCTCCAGCATAAGGGGAAAGGAAGGGAGGCTGTGTGCATGATGTCCATCTTCACAACCAAGTGGAAGTCAGACCCCCAGTCCAGTGAAGCTGCGAGTGGCACCACCAAGTTCCAGATGTTCTTTGAGGACATGCAATTCACCTCTGAGATGCGAGCGGAGGCCACTCAAGCATTACTGGGAATCATGGAAAAATATCATTTCCAATGCTTCAACTGCCAGGAAACTCCTGCATATTACCCTCCGCGACTCAGCAAACATGCCATAACTTTCACAGAGGAAGACTTGTTGGCGTCTTCGGAGGACCATAACAAACCCTTGTATGTGAATGCCACCTTACAGTGTGTGGAGGTTCGAAGGGCATTAGTTGATGGTGGCTCTACAGTCAACCTCATTCCTTTGAAGATCTTGGAGGCGATAGGAATTTCCAGTAAATGCATCATCCTCAGCCAGATCCCGATTCTGGGTTTTGATATCCAGTGGCAGCAGAATCTGGGTTACATTTTCCTTAACTTGCGTATAGGATCTTTCAGATTCCCTACCACATTTCACGCCATTGATGACAGAGCTGCGTTTCACGTGCTGTTGGGAAGGCCGTGGATACACTGAACAAAAGTGGTGCCCTCCACTTATCATTAATGTCTGAAGGGAGTCTGGAATGGGAAGGTTGTCAAGGTAGTGGCAGAGCCCTTTCCCTTTGATGAATCAGAGACTCACTATGCTGAAGCGAACCATTATGATGGATTCGCCCCTGAAGGGGAATGCTGCGTCGCCAAGCCTCAATGAACTCTTTTGCCCTTGTGGACTACCCTGCCAACTGCCCATCCAACGTTGTCTTCTTCAGTAACGTCTTCTTCAGCTCCATCCCCTTCGGAAGGCCCTCGACCTTCGAAGGCTTGTTGTGTAAAATTGGAACTTCCAGATGGAATGTTTGTATACTGCTTATGAAAATCACAAGGGGATCCATCCACTGATGTCGTGCAGTGTGCCCCTAGTGAAGAAGTACAAGAAGCTCTTGAATCCAAACTCGAACAGACCCCAAAACACTTACAGGATGGTGTTCAGGCTGTTCAAGAAGAGTTGTTTACGGTTGACCTTGGAGAGGATCCAACTGTCAACAAGCCTGCACAGATCTCTTCCTCCCTCGAGCCGGATCAGAATGATGGCTTCATAGCATTGCTCTCC
>JAUPMG010000005.1:4318245-4347685 GCA_031762675.1 Pachysandra terminalis
TGTGTTATTGTTGTGATTTTCATTAGATAGCGCTAGATAATCTAATACTCCTTAGACCTGCGATTAATTTATATAAATGGACATAACAGCTTTATGTATTCATCTTTAGATCTTCTTTTTCATATCAGTTGAACAAGTAAAGAATTTCCTTAAAACCACAACTTCTATCCAAGAATCATCTCCTTCTTCCATTAATATTCCATGATGATCTCTTTACTCAACGGAAAAGATAAAGAATAACAATTACTTTAGATCTCCTTACGTTATTCTCCTCTATAAATTACTGTGCCAAGAAAACCTGTTTCTGCAATCTAACTTGCTTTACCATTCTCTTTCTTCACTTCTTACAAATTTTCATACATATAAAGAAACAATGGCAGATGTGTTCTTGAGCCCTATCAGTCAAGTGGTGCTCGACAAGTTGATATCTGGTGCAGTCAAAGAATTGGTATGCCGATGGAAATTAATTACCCAACTGAAAAAGATGAAAACAATACTGTTGAAAGTTCATGCAGTGCTTGATGGACGAGTTTGAGATTGAATCTCTTCGACGGCAAGTAGAAGTTGACCAAGCTCAAACCACCAACACAAACATAAAGGTATGTTTCCAAAACATCATCCTTTCCTCTCTCTGCCAAAGTGGTGCTTCATTTAAATTCAAGATAGCTTCTAAGCTATGTATGATTGTTGAAACACTGGACATAATTGCAAAAGAAAAGGATGAATTTCGTTTGAGTGAAGGAGGGAATTCGAGTACTGTAGTTATTCCAGGACCTCCAACAACTTCACTAGTGAATAAATCTTTTGTATTTGGTAGAGAAGAAGACAAGGAAAAGATAATTAAATTGTTACAATTAGATGATGAACTCAGTCCTAGTGATCATGATGGGATCTGTACGATTCCCATTGTAGGTATGGGCGGGGTAGGCAAGACAACCCTTGCTCAGCTTATATACAATGACGAGACTGTAAATGAGCTGTTTAATTTGAAAGCCTGGACTTATGTGTCGTCCGAGGAATTTGATTTAGTAAGGGTCACACAAGCAATTCTTGAGCCCTTCACCATTAATACGTCACAGAATCTCAAGGAGCTGCAATCCGCAGTTCCTGGATCTATGTTGCATCATCTTCAACATCTAAACTCATTTCATGTTAAACTCAGAGAGATATTGAGCGGGAAGAAAGTCTTGCTTGTTCTGGATGATGTTTGGAGTGTTAACTATCATGATTAGGATACCTTAAGGAAACCTTTAAGAGCCGGGGAATCGCAAAGTAAAATTATAGTAACAACACGAAAAATAGTGGTTTCGTCGATGATGATGCATAGTGATGGTAATTGCCACCATCTAAACCAGTTAAAGGATGAAGATTGTTGGTCATTGTTTTCGCATCATGCATTTGGTAGCAGAATCCCTGGTGAATATCCAAAATTGAAAGAAATTGTTAAGAAGTGTCAAGGATTACCATTGGCGGCAATAACACTTGGAGGCCTCTTGCGTTATGTAGTAAATGTTAATGAATGAGAAGGGGTTTTGAATAGCAAATTTCGGGAATTGCCTGCTGGCAAAAGTGACACCCTTCCAGCTCTAAGATTGAGCTGCCACCATCTTCCCGCACACTTGAAAAGGTGTTTCGCTTACTGTGCGATAATTCTCAAGGGCTATTTATTTCTTCCAAAGTTCTTAGGAAACTTATGGATAGCAGAAGGTTTTGTGAAGCCAGACCAAAATAAAAAATTTGAAGACATGAGTCTAGGATATTTTCTTTATCTGTTATCAAGGTCATTCTTTCAAGAGGATTCGACGGATGGATTTTACAAAATGCATGACCTGATTATTGACTTAGCTAAATTTATTTCAACAGAAACATGTTTTCTGTTGAATGATTTAAAGCCTAATCAGTTGATTGAAATTTCTAAGAAGGCTCGCCATTCATCTTACGATTGTGAATTTTGTGACATTAGACCAAAGTTTGATAATGTTTGTAGAGCTAACCGGTTACAAACGTTCCTACAATTAACTGATGGTCCTAGTTCCTACTTAGCTAGACAGGTCATACACGATTTGGTGTTGTCACTAAAGTACTTACGGGTGTTGGTTTACATAATTATATAATCACAAAGCTTCCAGATTCAGTTGGCAATTTGAAACATCTTAGATATCTTGACCTCTCTGGCACTGCAATAAAAAGGTTACCAGATTCAATATGTACTTTATACAATCTACAGTTTTTGCGTTTAAAAAATTGTAAATCTCTCATTGAGATGCCTAGAGGTATGGCCAACCTGCTCAACTTACTTCTTTTGGATAATAGCCAATGTGATAGCCTAGAGAATATGGTTTGGTTCAGAAATCTTAGGGCGTTGTCTGATTTGTGGTGGGAAAAGATAGTGGATCAAGCATAAGAGACCTAAAAGATATTGATCTAGAAGGATATGTTTGTATTTCCAAGTTGGAGAACATTATTGATGTTACGGATGCTCGATGGGTTAATTTTAGAAATAAGCTTGATCTTGTAGCAGTGGAATTGAAATGGAGTGAAAAAATGAGGTCGAAGATTCTTCAGGAGATGGAAAAGATGTACTCGACTCACTTAAACCTCATGAAAAGCTGGAAGAACTTAGAATTGAACACTACAATAGTACATAATTCCCAAGCTGAGTAGGGCATTCATCCTACCACCAATTAAGGATCCTTGAATTGAGCAACTGTAGAGAATACGAGTCACTCCCTCCTCTAGGGCAACTACCCTTGCTCATAGAGCTTACCATTGTTGGATTGCATCGAGTAAAGAGAGTGGGTCCCGAGTTTTATGGGGTCAATTGCCCTAAGCCATTTCAATCATTGAAGAATTTAACATTCACCGATATGCAAGAGTGGGAGGAATGGTCTGGAGTTGAGGAAGCACTGCCTTGCTTTCGTGTGCTTCGCATAGACCATTCCCCCAAACTAAAGAGATCTTCACAATGCTTTCGTACAGCCTTGGATGAATTGAATATAACTAGTTGTGAAGAAATGATTGAATTTCCTATGCTTTCTTCCCTAATCTTGGCAAATTCATCAAACTTGGAAAGGGAAGCATCACTTGTAATCTCTAAGTGTCCAAAGCTGACTGCACCTCAAATGCGGCATCATCTTCCATGGATTTGTAGTTATGGTATTATGATCTTGGAAACTGATGAGGTAATTCCTTCTTCAATTACATCTTTTCATATGTCTGGAATTCCAATGCTTACATGTCCGCCTTCATGGTCTCTGCAATGTTCAACAACTCGTCAAAAATTAGAGATTGATGGATGTGATTGTTTGATAGATTTTTCTGGAGATGAAGGGTTGCAACACCTCTCTTCTCTTCGAGTTTTGAAAATCTATGGATGTTCTGGACTTACATCCTGGTCAAAGGATGAGGGACTGCCCCAAAATCTTATGATGTTGGAGATCAAAGATTGTGCTAAGTTGGAGAAGCTACTATATGGATTGCAAAACCTCAGCTTTCTTATAGGATTAAGTATCCAAAACTATCCAGCTCTTACCTCCTCTCCAGAAGGGTTTCTTTGCAACAATTCTCTTGAATATTTTGTTTATTAAGAAGTGCTCGTCTCTCATGACCATCACAGGAAAAAGAGGTATGGGTATAGAGTTGGCAAGTTCTACTGTCACTGCTGTCACTGCAGCTACTGGCGCCACCACCATCACCAACACTTCAAAGCTTAAATTCCCTTGTATCTTTCAATGTGAGAAACTCGAGTCCTTACCTGACGGCCTAATCAACCTCATGTATTTTGAAGGGTTTTGTGTCACTGCGTTGCCTCGTATTGTATCCTTTCCTGAAGGAGGGTTGCCAACTACCACTCCGAGAAATCTTGAGATTAGTGACTGTAAGAATCTCAAGTCCCTTCCTAACCGGTTAGACAATCTCACAGCTCTCAATCATTTGCTGATTTCAGATCATCTCGTGTCCTCTCTAGAACAATGTTTGCCCAACAACCTAAATGAACTTGCTCTTTCGTGTTCTAACTATCTCGGGCCCTTAGCTGAGTTGGGGTCACAGTTGTATAAACTCAACTCTCTTCACACCCTTATTATCGGTGGATTAGTCTAGAGTCCTTTCTCGAAAGGATGTTTCCCACAAATCTTCGAAAAATTTCAATCGAAGATTGCCAAAATCTCAGGCACCTACCGAAAGGGCTGCTGCACAATCTGATCTCTCTTGAAGAATTATTAATTATTTCATGTCCTAAGCTTATTTACTTGCCAAAGAAGGGTCTGCCTGCCAGCAAACTTCGTGTTCTAGGAATTTGTGATTGTCCTCAGCTGACACCAAGGTATCGAAAGGAGAAAGCAAAAGACTGGCCAAATATAGACCACATCCCCCTCATTGGGATTGATGACATGTGAGATGTCGTCTGGGATCATTTTATCAATACCTGGTAATCTTTCTTTCTTTTTTTTCCCTTTTTGTTGGGACCATTATTAGAACATTTTTTGTAAAAATAAAAATAAAAAGTGATTTTATATATCACTTTATGCCAATGTAGTTTGTCTTTTGATTTATATCTAGGTTTAGACGTATGATTCCAGAATGCATAGATGGAAGATGAAAGGAATTACAAGGCAACCTATTGATGCGTTGGTAGTGCATGTCCTCTATAAAATGTACGTTTTTTTGTTTTAAGGCGAGGCTATAGAATCAACGCAATGCAAAAGCCATTACACGCTTGATCCAGATCCAAGATGAATCTTTCACAAGACATCAATATTACATGCTTGATCAGAAAGAAACTTTTGCTCCATAGTTGTCATTAACTGCCTTGCTTCTGCACTCTTGCTAGTGTTCCTGTGGCCTTGACATAGTTTTCTTCACAAGGTTGAAACCTTGAACAACAATCCTTTTTGGATTTCTTTCTTTATTCCATGATGTTAAATTTGTGGCCATCTTGACTTTTTTGTTTTTGGATTTATCTACTCTGTGGCAAGGTTATTAAGTCTAATTTTGTATTATGCATTTATTTTACTGCAATTCTTGTACCTTACACCATTAAATTGTAGGTTTATAGTCTAGGATGCTTTAAATTCTTAATGGACTATAAACTCTCAACTCCTGTTTACAATTTTGTCTACATCTTTGAAACTTCTTTATTTGTTTATTATGTTTTGAGCCAAGCATTACCTTTGTTTGACAGTGAAGGAAGATTAAAACTGAAGCAATAAGAAGGTTAAGGTCACAATAGGACTCTCAGTATATTTTGGGGAACTTTAGATACAGAAAGCTTACTCATTTCTTCTCAAAATTTATTATATTTATAGTCTACATATTCATTGGTTATCCTACTTCATAGTTTTGTTATGTTATTTACATTAGAAACCTGCTTGCATCTCACCTACTTTCTATATTTTCCCTTAAATTCTACTTTCATGTGCTACTATTACTTCTATTCATGTCTAATGCCCATGTTGGATGATAGTGCAGAGGTATCTAGTCTTCATTCAATCCTCCAACAATAATGTTAGTTGAAGCCATGCTCATAGAATCCAATATTGAAAGTTTTGAGTCAGAATTAAGAGTTAAAATACCCTGTAAATTTTGTACCTTTCGGAAGGTGGTTAATGCGATAATATGACTATTTTCTCTCTACAGAGGATACAATGCAACTCCAAATCCAACATAAAATTCTGAGTTAATTACCTGCCTTTGTAGAACCAGCTTTGTCCTTTTCTGGTGAGTAAGCTAGACTTCAACATGCTTTATCATGGTTGCAGTTATGTAAACATTACATGCTTCATCAAAGAGATTTATTTCTTTGTTCAATACTTACAGATTACCCTAAGCATTGTTCAAGGAGTCCCAGGAGAAGATACTGCTAGTGTGTCTGAGATATCACAAGATCATTTGGATTATAGATGCGGGATTGCAACTTTTATTGTTCTGAAAGTATTGTGCTCACACTTGTAAACGCTTGGTTTGCATTCTAAACTCTATTTTCACATTTATTTCGAAGAATTTAATTTTTGTGGGTCAATTGATTCGAGCTCTGGATTGCTTAAGTGTTTTTTCTGCTACTAATTGCATGATCAAGGATCGGTCAACGGGGACAATACTTTACGCCAGCCCGAGTGAGGGAGGGTTATATCCCATCCCTATAAATCCAAAGAGACGTTCAAGATATGATGTTGTCAGACTCGGATTGGTTAGCATAAAAGTGGATGGGGACACTTGGCATATGAGACTTGGACATCCAAATAAAAAAGATTCTACATCATTTAGTTGCTTATAAGGCTATCTCAGTCACTGGATCATTCATGAATAAAGATGTTTGCCCTAGTTGCATGGTAGCAAAAATGTCAAAACTTCCTTTTGGTCTTTCTGATTCAGTCTCTACTTCTTCTTTGGATCTAGTTCACTTAGATGTATGGGGACCAGCCCCTAGGCCTTCTCATTATGTTTTTCGTTACTACATAGTGATGGTGGATGCTTTTTCACGTTTCTCTTGGTTTTACCCTCTAACTTGCAAAAGTGAAGTTATTCAATGTGTCTCTCATTTTAAGAATATGTTTGAGACTGCCTTTTCCACCAAACTTAAAGCTCTTCAAACTGATGGTGGTGGTGAGTACAATAGTACTCCATTTTTACATCTGTTAGATACCAACGGCATCTTTCATCGAATCACGTGTCCCCACACCCCTTAACAAAATGGGATTGCAGAACGTAAGCACAGGTTGAGATGGGCCTTGCATTACTAAATCATGCTCGCTTACCCACAAAATTTTGGCTTGAAGCTTTTCAAACAAGTGTGTACTTTATTAACAGGTATCCTACTCCTGTGTTAGGCAACAAATCTCCTTATGAAGTTCTGTTTGGTAGCCCACCGAAGTATGATCATCTACGAATATTTAGTAGTGCATGTTATCCTTATTTGGTGCCCTATAACAAGAATAAGTTGGAATTTCGAACCAAACAATGTGTCTTCATCGGTTGTGGAATCCAATAAAAAGGATATCACTGTCTTGATCCTAAATCAGGTCGTATTTATACATCTAGACATGTGATTTTTGATGAATCTCTGTTTCCATTTGTAGGCGGCCCTCACCTTATTCCATCACCATCGTCAGACTCATCTGTGACTTTACAGTGGTTGTTCCCAAGTGGTGTAAACCAAACTCCACAATCTGCTGTTCCAAGTTCTCTGCCACATCTTCATTCTTATACAAATCAAGGCAATGGATCCCCTCTCCATTGTAGATAATTTTGTCTCTTCACCTGGCATGTCTTCTACTAACCCAATACCAAATCCAACTTCACTTTCTACCTCACCTTTGATTGACCATGCTCCACAATTACAATCAATTCTATCATCCCATGCTCCATCTCTAATCTTAGAACCTGATGCTACGTTAACTCCACCTTTGGCCGTTTACTCTCATCCAATGATTAGCTGTCTCAAATCGGGTATTCCAAAACCCAAATCCCTACTTGCTATCAAACACCCCCTCCCATCATGCTATGTTAGTACACTTCAGCAACTACAACCTGACCCCACCTGCTATACCCAAGCTGCAAAACATACCCATTGGAGACAAGCCATTTCAGAAGAAATCACTGCCTTATTTCATAATGGCACTTGGACTCTCGTTCTCCGTACTCCTTTAATGAATGTGGTTGGATGCAAATGGGTCTTTAAGACCAAGCAAAAATCTGATGGCACTATTGATCAGTATAAAGCACGTTTTGTGGCAAAGGGATTTCATCAACAACTTAGGTTGGACTTTGATGAAACTTTTAGTCCTGTTGTTAAGTCACCAACCATTCAACTTATACTTTCTCTCGCTTGCACATATGATTGGACGTTACGTCAACTCGATGTCCATAATGCCTTCTTGCATGGCATTCTCAACGAGGAGGTCCTCATGTAACAACCACCAGGCTTCATTAATTCAATCCATCCTCATCATGTTTGCCACCAACATAAAGCTCTTTATGGCCTCAAACAGGCACCTCGTGCCTGGTATCAACGATTTACTTCCGTTTCTCTTGAACATGGTTTTCATGGTAGCCATGCTAACTCCTCTTTGTTTGTTCGACAATCTGATAAAGGTCATATCTATCTACTTTTATATGTCGATGACATTGTGATTATCGGCAGTGATTCTCTTGGCATCGAACACCCTATCACCTATCTTTCTAGTCATTTTGACATGAAAGATCTTGGTTTATTAAATTTATTTTTGTGCATGGAAGTCAATCGCTCACCTGGATCCCTCACACTTTCTCAACGTAAATATATGATTGATTTTCTTGATAGGTCCTCTATGCTCGGTGCTAAGCCTATTTCCACACCGGTTACCGCTGGTTCTAAATTATCTGTTCGTACTAGTGAACCTCTTTTAGATGCCACCTTATCCCGGAGTCTTGTTGGTGCCTTGCAATATTTAATAATGACCCGTTCAGATAGATATCTCCTATGCTGTCAATCAAGTTTGTCAGTTTATGCAATCACCAACAACAGTTCATTTTGAAGCTGTCAAACGTATTCTCCGATACCTAAAGGGCACTCTTGATCACGGACTTCTAATTTCTCCCATGTATTCTTTTGATCTTGTTGCCGACTGGGCTAGGTCACTTGATGATCGTCGATCTACTACCAGCAGTTATATCTTTTTCGAGCCAAATCTCATTACTTGGTGTTCTAAGAAGCAGCCAACAGTGTCCCGATCTAGTGCTGAGGCCGAGTATCGAGCACTAGCAACTTGCACTGCTTATCTTTGTTGGTTACAAAGTCTACTATGGGATCTGCACATTCAACTTCACAACCCAGCATGTTTAATATGTGACAATATCAGTGCTACTTATTTGGTTGCCAATCCAGTTCTATATGCCCGAACGAAACATATCAAAGTGGATCATCATTTTGTCCGCAAGCGTGCCGCACGTGGCTCCTTATCTGTTCACTTTGTTCCAGGAGACTTACAGTTGGCTGATGGATTTACTAACGGTCTTTCCTTCACACGTTTTCGCTGGCTTAGGGACAAAATTCACATAGTATCTACGTCTCGTTTACGGGAGGGTGTAAAGAATAAATAATCGTAATATTGTGAGAATCCACAATATTCGGTTTTCCTTATCAAGAGAGATCCCTACCAAGATGGTCTCCTTTCTTAGATGGAATCTTATCAGATTTGTTACTGTGTACAACTCACATTATATTTTTGAATTTTCCCTCTTCCTTGCAACAACTCACATCTATATAAAGATATACACACAATCAATAACTCATCGAAGATTAATGAGTTGTTCTCTCTAACTTCTCTCATTTCCATTTTCTACATGGTATTAGATGGTGACCAAGACACTGTCTGATCACCTTGTTCTCGATCTTGTGCTCTTTGTCCTTCTCCTTTTTTACATTCTCTTTGCTCTCATCTTCCTCATGGCTCTCTCTCCTTTCTTCTCATCCTCTAATGTTTTCCCCTGTGCTGGTTCATTAAATATCACTCACCTTGTTTCAATCAAACTCAGTCGTTCGAACTATCTTTTGTGGCGCAGTCAATTTTCACTAATCCTTAAAAGCCAAGATCTCTTGCAATATGTGGATGGATCTTGTTCTGAACCTCCTCAATTTCTACACAAAGTTGTTGGTAAAGACTCTTCTGAACCTCAACTTAATCCTGATTATTTTACCTGGACTCGCATTGATCAAATGCTACTAAGTTGGATTAATGTGACACTCACTGAATCTATTCTAGCCCAAGTTATTGGATTAAACAACTCTCCTGATGTTTGGATTGCCTTAGAAACTGCCTTCTCTACACCATCCAATTCTTGTATTCTTCATTTTCATGTTCAATTACAAAGTCTCAAGAAATTCTCTCTCTTAATCAATGATTATATTCAATGAATCAAGGGTATTGCTGATGCCTTGGCAACCGTTCAACAACCTGTTTCTGATCCTGATCTTGTTTTGTATACATTATCTGGTTTGGGACCAGAGTATGAGCCATCACAGTTCGTGCCTCTCATATTTGCTTCCCTGAACTCTAGTCCCTTCTTCTAAGTCATGAACTTCGTCTTGAACAAGCACAACAATGTATATCAAATGGTTCAATACCCTCCCGCACGTGCGGGCTCCACACGGGAACAACACATCAATGGGAGAACATAGGGCACCAAGGCAAACACATACCACACACACCCACACGGGAATAACACATCCGTGGGAGAATAAACACAGAAATATAGGTCCACGGGATTTGATCACTTGACCTCCTGCTCTGATACAATGTTAAACACCGTTTGCTCTAAAAGCTCAAGCTGTTAGAGAAAGGCACAACAATGTATATCAAATGGTTCAATTATAGTTTCCTCATAATTAGTGGAAGAAAAAATGCAGATCTTTTTTGTAAATAAAATTTGCTGATTTTACATGCAATAAACATTGTTTTAAGTTAGTTTGTCTAACAACCTTTTCCACATTGATCAACTCTCCGTCCTAACTCATCTTTTTAATGCTTTAAGTTGTGATTCCATGAGAGATTCTTTTTAAACTAGATGACCCATTTTAGGATGTTGCTTCATCAAGAAACTAAGGACATGTTTTCTGTTATATAGGTTCAAGTGGATTAGCATCATTGGTCATTGCAGAATGCGATAAAAGTTGCCAAACCTCATGACCTAGCTTGGGTTGACTTGGAGTTGATGGAAATTAGAAAGGGTGATAAGCATTCCATCAGCAAGTTTGCACCAACTTTGGTGAAAATTCAGGAGGTGATTGCTGAATCTCTTGGTTGCCAGCTCTGGACGGATGACTCAATGTTCAAAACTGGCGGAAAGTGGCAGCATTACCCTGTTTTGAATATGTAGTTACACATTTAGAGATCAAAGAGAAAAAAACAAATTAAGGGATAGGTGGTTTGTTAGCTGTTATAGCAGAGTTAGTTTCACAATCACATTGAGAAAGGTAGACCGTCTTTATGGTTGCAAAAGCAGCGGATTCCATGTATATAATAGGTACTTGGATTACATAGTGTCACATATATATATATATATATATAGAGAGAGAGAGAGAGAGAGAGAGAGAGAGAGAGAGAGAGAGAGAGAGAGAGAGAGAGAATTTGAGGCCATGTTTCCAAGTCAGTTGCACCAGAGTGTGAAACCTTTTATAATTGCTAATGTGACCTTTGTTCTTTTTAGGTAGATGGTAAATATTAGGTGTGCCAGTGGCTGGACCAATCTCTTCCCAGTTTATTAAATTAAATGAAGATTTTATTAAATTTTTATCATCTAGGTCAATAAGCAATTTTTTTTAATATTTTCTTAGTTGAAGAACTAGGTAAGTTACAAATATTAGATGGGGCAAATATAAAACCACTCTTTTTTCATATTTTCTTAGTTTAAGACCTAGATACCTGTTGTCTAAACAGACGTGGGCAGTTTTATTAAGACAAGGCATGAGGTTTGTGTAAACATAAAATCTGACCCCATGCTTTTGTACCTATGGAATGGGCATTGGTGCCCAAGGATATCAATATGGTTTTAATTTTTATGTTGTCAACACGGTTTCAGCTACAATGCTATACCTATTGGTTTCCTTCACAATATCACACAAACAGCCGTGTGTATCACTCCTAGTAGTTTTTCCTGTGTGGACCTTGCTAACTTTTACATGTTTATATTGAAGGAATGGTCATTTAGAATTGAAAAAGCTGCTTGATAATAAGAAAAGGCTAGTTTTGAAGTGTTCAATTCTATTTTTGTAATTTGGGTAGATAAAAGTTAAGAACTAATTTAGGTTTGTTGGACAATCAGATTTTGGATATGGTGAATTGTTTGAAGATTGTAGGTTAACTCCAAAAAAAGCTGGATGATGCAAAAGATGAGCCAATATCTGAACGTGAAAAGGTTGGTTTATCCCATGTTGCTCTAGTTTTGAAGTCACAAAGAAATAATGGTTTTTACCATTTTTTAGGATTCAAATGGGGTTGAAAAGTTTGCTACAGAAAACCCAAAGCTGCTATATCAAATTATAGGCCTTCTTCGTGGATTGGAGGCAAAACTGAAGTTGGAGTACCCAAGTGAGGCATATAATCCTTCACCATGTCTTGTGGCATTTGTTTTTCATATTATCCACGTTTACATGGTTGTGGTGCTGGATGAAACATGGGTGTTGTAGCTACTTGAAAGTTGTTAAAGATTCAAGAATGAAGAGCAGGGTAATGCTTTTTCAGAAAGTGGTGCCAGGAATCTCATACCATCTTGCCCAAAACTTGCATGAACAATTTTGATGGTTCCATTAGAATCTATCTATTTTGTAATAAATAATTACCTCTCAGTTATTCCAGGATGCAAAGCCTAAATTAATGGTCCATCCTAAGGCAAACATCTTATATCACAAAGACCATAGGGAAAATTATTTATTCTGCAATCTCCAAGGATCCAAATGAATGCTTTTTTCTTCTACTTTTATTCCCCCTTTCATATTTGCTATGGAGTCTGCTTTTCTTCAATTTTTTCAAGGACCAGTGCTTATTGACCTGTGGAAAGGTTGTATTACTCTTCTATTCACTCTTGAATTCTGCTTTTCATGTAATCCAACAAGATATGCAGTTTTTACCAAAGAAAGAAAAAATAAAGCAAGATATGAAAATTCACAATCGTCTTATATTAGTGGGAAAAATTGAGTTGTATGACCCTATTTGCCGTAGGAAGTGATATTCACTTGCATTTTATATACTTTTAAGCTCTCTTATATTATCATAATTAATCCCAACTTCGTATTTTCTTTGTCAAGCATTCAAGAAAATTATAATTTATACTAAGAGTTCTGATGGGGTCAATCATTTATAATTCTAATAGTTAATTTGATTAACTTGTTTTGTATGAGACTTTTGGATTGAACTTACACTATACAGAATTGTTTATTTTTTCTATCCCTTAATGGTAGGCTGGTTTTCCTACCTGATTCATACATTATCTAATGTGAGGTGTGACTAATAATTAATAATGATGTGCAACCTTCCGTTGGATTTTCAAGCTTTATGATTCTCGAAACACTTGCATAGTGACTTCATTGTTGTTGGGCTTTATAATCGTTGAACGTGGAGGCAATGCAGGTTAGAGAAGAGTGATAAGTTGTATTAAATTGTCTCCAAGGTTCTGTTGTTCTGATTGAGGACATGAGACACAATAGGTTCTTATTTCAGTTTAGAGAAGCAAGCTCTGTCATCAAATTTGATTTGGGTTTTGTTTTAGGAGATAGTTTGAGATGGGTGGGAGGCTCAATCAAGTTAGTTCATGTCTATTGAAATGTGCTAAAAGTTATTAGATGGTATTTGATAGTTGTAGTTGTAGCATAATTGTTTGAATTTGAATTTTACAGATCATTGAGTTCTCATCATCAAACAAATTCTCTGAATCTCATCTCTAATGTGATGATTCTTAAATGGCAAAGAAGAGGAGCTGATTTAATCTGATAAAGAGGATCTTCATTTCCAATGCCAAGTCGAAACCATAAAAGGTTATATATTTTACTATTTTTGTTGATCATGGTAATAGTCCTATTAATAACCATAGATATTCTTAGAAGGAGAAGAGGAGGAGATGGGTGTTTTGAAGGCTTAAGATCTAGCGCTTTCCTACACTTGAAGCACTGTTACCTTTAAAGGAATGGACACTAAATGAAGCAGAGGAATAATAGAGAAGGCATGCTTTGACTGTTGCTATTGCAACGGCTGCTGGAGGATGGGAAGTTGTCCCAAGTATTGTTTTCCTATTAGGTTTGTACTTTGTAGTGATTAGTACTACTGCTACTTGTACTTTGTATGTAATTGCTATCTTTAACTAATTGTAATCAAACTAAATAATAATGCATATGTTTGTAGGATCCAATGACAATGCCGGCATGGCGAATACGGAACTCTTTCACGATCGGAGCAGAGATATATATGAGTTCGGATCAGGTTGGAGGGTGGGCTAGCTATTAGTGATGATGACATCTTGGTTCCAGGCATCATAATATCCTATTGATCAGTAGAAGAAAATTATAGGCCATTTTAAGTAAGTGTTTCAGTTTCTTGTATGGGATGACAATTCTTGAAGTTGTATTTCTTTCTTTGAAAAAAGAACGTGTGTTTCTAATTCTACTACGAATGTTTTTATCTGTTGCAAAAATATAATACAATATTACGTCCAAATTGTCTATCTTCTAGCAACAACATAGTTGGGAGTTTTGGATCAATTGTTATAATAATACGAAGAAGAATTCCTCAAAATTATTTGCTAGATTCTTGTTCTGATTACAAACATCTGAGAATAGGCTTTTATCTTTTTATCTTCTATTGATGGTAAGGGGACAAGTACTAGTAAGATTGGGAAGCCTATTGCTTCTCAGCTAAGGTCTTCAAACATGAAAGATATACCTAGTCTGTGAAAGCGTTGCGGGCACTGAAGGTACTGGTGAGGCTTGAAGCTATTATTGTGGCTGAGTTGTGAGATACCAAACCATTGCCACTATAAAGTGTTGGCAGTCCATTTTGAAGGTACTGGTGAGGCTTAAAGCTATTATTTGAGGCCGAGCTGTGAGATGCCAAACAATTGGCACTCTAAAGTGTTTGCAGTCCATTATGAATATCCAGTCGCGGGTATGTGAATGAAAATTAAGAATATTGGTAGAACAAAATTGGAATTACGATGAGAATATGCATTTGAATGGGCAAAACAAGGAGTTGTGAAAGTCGAGCCAAAATTGATGAGTAACAGACCATTGATTGTTTGTGAATGATTTATTTTCCGGTTCAAAATCAGTGTATATGCTGCTCGAATCTGACAGTCTACAAAAGTGGGATGACAGTGCTGTCAAAGGTAGCAAGAAACTGCATTGAACATTCTGATGTACGACTCAAGACAAGAATAGCATCGACTCGCAACAGTTTGTGATCCCTCTTAGAATTTCACAATCTTTCTGATAATCAAGTTCTTTATTGGACCAATACTTCATTAAGGTAGTTGTGTTGGACTTGTGATTTATGCATTAGTGCTATAAATTTGATTCACGATCTTGGTTTGGATGAATTTGCAGGCACTATTGACTTTGAACATGGCAGTGGAGCTCCTCCACCACCTCCGCCTCCGGCTCCTCCATTTCCACCGCTGCTAAATATTTCCAACCACAATGACAAACATAAGCTCACTTGAATTTTCTTGCGTTTAAAGTTCAATCATGCTACATCATATGATATTGAGATTTTATATCTACAACTACAATGTTTGGGTGTGTACTTTGTGCTTTTGTTTGGTGTGGTTGAACCTTAATACTGAGCTGTAAAACCATTGATGGAACTTAGTTCCTCCTTGTCGACGGCATGTACTTGAATCTGGCTTCAATCTAGTAGCTCCTTACATAAATGAGGAGGGAATATCTCCTCCAAACATGGCTTCATCAATGATTTAAATGGGCAGAGAATCTCTCTTCCTAGTAAGTTAATTATAACTCACTACTAAGATGGTACCCTTGTGTCTTTGCAGGTTGGCCAAGAATCCATTGACTCACTAGATGCCGCTAGACATAAGGTTGGTGTGTCGCAGGGTCCAACCAATCCACCGCCGACACCCATGCCATTGGTTACCCACACCTTAAGGACCAAGATATCCTGCCCTAAAGCAGGTTCTTGCTCGAGACAAAGATCCCCACTTCGAAAAATACATGCAAATCGCTTATATATAATAAGTAATAAATAATGAGTATGGTATATGAAGCATTGTATACAATGAGTTGTATATAGACTAATTCCGTTGTATTGGCTCAGTCTAATACCCCATGTAATACTCCTGGGGTTTAGCTGTCATATGAGATGACTTGAATTATTTACCTTTGTTGTCCTACGAGAGAACTGTATTATTTCTACCTGAACTGAGAGAGAGCCCTCGTGTTGGTATGCTTCACAGACTCGTGGTATGATGTTTTCCGCCCAAGTTGGGAAAGAGCCCTCGTGTTGGTATGCCTCGCAGACTTGTCGCGAGATTTACCCATCTGTAGGATGTGAATATGTATGTATCCCTGAGGAAGTCTTACTCTAGCGAAGGCCTTGGAATTATACCCATGATAAAAAATTAGTGGGGGGGTTGTGCCTCCTAGGTTGAAAACCCTTAAAACTATGTTGCGCACATAGAATACCATATCCTTGGGAAAGGCTCTGTATGGGGGGGATGGATCATGATGACATCTTGCCCAAGGACTGGTCGATCACGTGGGAACATATAATATTTGCAGACCATACAACACCCCTTTACACTTTCACTGAGCACCTGCATATTCTTTGTTGATATCATTTTCAGTGCCTAGTGTATTACAGATTAGACCTAATCATCATATTGAATTAGGCATGCAAACATCGTAATATAGACCTTTGATTCAGTACCAAGTGAGGTTGGGAGAGAACAATACATTGATTGGTTATGTTACTTTCCTTATCTTCACTATGCACATATGCTATCATTATCCCATCAGTTATATATTATTGTTCTCTCATAACGTTGGAGTATGAGGAAATACCTTGCATTGAAGGATTACTCATTCTGGCTTCCAGCTTATGTTTGTTGATTTATATATTTCAAGTCCTGGAGCTTGGTCACGAAGAGAGAGCCTGAGATTGGGTATAGATAACATGTATCAGTTATAGGGTTGTATTAGAATTAGATATTCTTTATTTAATTCTTGTAACAGATCAGATTATTATTCCAGTTACTTATATCCTACTAGAACAGTTAATTTCTTCCGCTTATGTTTTGATTACTGTTTGCCACTCACATAGAGATATGGGGTGAGAGTTACGAATTTGACCTAAAAATCTCAGAATTTGGGATTTTTGGTTTAGTTTGTGACAGATATTTCCAAAGGCAGTGATGAAGGTATGAGCTTGGGGGTTCCACCTCACCACCGAGTCCCTAAGACGATCGTTGTCCCAGGAAATTTTCCTCAAGGACATCCGAACGGCATTGTAAATGCGAGCCGCTTTATCCTAACATGGTAAATAGGGTTAGCCAGCATAAGCTTACACCAGTTTGCCCACCCCATGGGCAACCCTATATGAGACCTGAAATAGATTGGAGAAAGGGGATAATCCCCTTGGGAGATGCGAAAGCATGGCATGGTTCTAAAACGCTTACTAATTTCCACCACGTTGCCAGGGATGTCTACATACTGGTTCTACAACACTTGATAGTCCCTCTTGATTGGAGGAATCCAATGATCTTTCCCTAATCAGAAGGTCGAGGTCATGGGTGGGAGTTTTGAACTAAAAGCCCCTTTCGAGGTGCTACCCTTCTTCTTCCCTTGAGGCTTCACAGGTGCCATGGCTCTGAAACTAGAGTCTCAAACGGTTTACAGAGGAAGAAGCTTGGATGAAGGGTGAGCAGATAGAAGATGAACAACAAGAATAACCTTACTGGTAAGCCTGTCCTTTATTTATATAGTTTTCTTTTGCAAATATGAAACTACCTAGGGATTCTCGGATGTGGTTTCAAAAGTACCAGGTGATGCAGAGGTCATTCAATCTTTGAATGACACGTCGTCACTCACATTTAATGCGGCCTCCTATTACCATAATAAAAGCCATGTGATGGCTACTTTATGATTTAGTGCTATCATGCCAATTCGGTATGCATTTAATGCTCATGTCAAATTGCCGCTTCATCTATGCTTGTGCTTACAATATGTCCAATCCGCACGTTCTAAGCACAAGGGGCCAATGATGACCCGACAATTTGTAATTCAAATTTACCCAATGATATAATGCAATCTGGCACGACGTGTGACTTACATAAATTTATGCCCCTTTCGAAGACACTCACTCGAGACACAGCCAACGAGGTCAGGCTAGGACTGCCCCGGATAAGGACTACGCCTCGGGCAACCAACAGGACGATTTCCTATCCAATTCGTCATCTAAGCTAACCACCCCTAAGATGGTCAATTCGTCATTGTTGAGTGGCCTAACCCACCCAGAGATGGACTAATTCCTCATCTGAGCTAACCACCTCGAAGATGGTCAATTCGTCATTGTTGAGTGGCCTAACCCACCCCGAGATGGACTAATTCATCATTTGGGCTAACCACCCTGAAGATGGTCAACTCGTCATCTGGGCTAACCACCCCGGAGATGGTCAATTCGTCATCTGGGCTAACCACCCCGGAGATGGTTAGTTCAATAGGCTGACCCCTCCTCGAGGATGCTTATGTCGTATCCAACTCCTCACATGACGAACTGACTAGTCTCACAAGCAACGATCAGGGATTCACTCCATATGTTGCCATGTGGAAACCCTTGCTAAGTAAACGAGTCACCTCAGGTAAAGAGGTCGGTAATGCAAAAGCAACCATCCGAATGCTGCGAATTTACTACCACACTTTGGGAGTTGAGCGAAGTCTACCTGACTCGGATCGAAAGTTGCCGAAATCGTAACCTCGCATAATGATGTAAGGTTCACTGATCCGATGCCTTGGGGTGCTCAGTTGGTACTCTTGGTAAACACCCCTGAAATCTTCTAGGGATTCACGCTCTGGCCAACTTAACGTATTTGCGTGATTTCGGCTTGAGATTCACTACAAAAACAGGGGGTTTTAAAGGAAGTCGGCTTCGAACTGCCGTTAAATGGTATTTTTAACAGGGGGCCTTAATAGCCCGCCGCGAATTCCCCTTTTAAGCGGGTAATTCCTTCGTCGGGGTAGAGCTGCGCGAGCGAGTTAACCTTTTGTCGGTGGTCTTAAGTGGACTTCCGTTTAATGTCTCTTTGCTCGGCGGTTCTATAGGGGTCGTCGATGATTAAATTGACCTTTGGCAGCAGTCTAGACCCATCCGCCAAGTAATACACATTTGTCAGCGGTCTTAATATGACCGCCGACAAATACCGCGTTCCCGCGTTCGATATTGGCCGAGCACGAAGTTTCAAATTGACCCTTGCCAGCAGTCTCTTTGTCGGCGGTCCTAACACGACCTCCGAGCAATCACTACCAAAAAAAAAATTCTTTTAAGCGCGCAAGTTAAGATAACCCAATTTTTTATCCTTCACACTTAGAATTCCTCTCTCCCTCTCTTTCTCCCTCTCTCTCTCAAGAAAGTGTATCGAAGAAACTTTTCTGTAACTTTTAATCATTCAAACTTCTGAGAATCTCTCTTAGATCTGGAATAGTTAAAGATCAAACAAAGCTTTTCGAGTAGCTTCAAAGATCAGATGTTGCTTATATGATGTCTGGAGCAGATTTAAGCTTCAAGAACTGTAACCGATCAGTTCTACGAGCTCGGATTGATTTTCTGAGAAATTTGGTGAGTTGTTTTAGGTTCCAAATCATTATCTTTCACTGTTTTTGGAATTAGAATGTGAAAGGTCGTTTGATTTTGTTTTAATGTAGCTTTGATGTTTTAAATTCTGTTATCGAGTATCTAAGTAATAGTTCTTTGGATTGTTTGTCTTGGTTCTTGATGAATTTAGTGATTTTTTGCTTTTGTATGTATTCAAGAAAGAAAAAGACTCTTATTTCTCATTTGTTGCAGATTTAAATAGGTGGTGCTTGAGTTTTTAGGTTATTTAGGACTGATTTGTGAGTTCTTAATCAAAATGTGGATTGTGTTTGGTAGTATAATAAATAAGGAGTTAATGGAGGAAATTAATAGAGGAGATTTACAACGAAATGTAATTAGGCAATCATCATTGCGTCCAAGCCGTAGCTTGAAATCCACATTGTCGGGGACAAACGATTGGGCCTATCGCAGCGGCAGCTGCCGATTTTTTTTTTAAAATTTTATATTGAACATTTGTCGGCGGTTAAAACCGCTAACAATATCCTTATTATTGACGGCAGGCCAGACCGCTGTAAAGCCTGCCGTTACATAATATTATGTAAATACCCGAAAATTTTCGAAAATCTAGAAAACGGTATTTCGGTCATTTAACAGGTAAATGAGGTTGAACTAGTGAGATTAATCTAGAGAAGAGTAGAACATGGTGTGAGTGAACTCCATACTTAAAATTAAGCTATCATACCTTGAGAGTTGGGTTAAATCACCAATTAAGTGAAAACCCAGATTGAATAGAACCAACTGGACCTTAACTTAAAGAGGGGAGTATAAATACTCCTTATGTCTCCTAAAACCCTATTTTGGCTGAGATTTTGACAGAGGGAGAAACCCTAGAGCTTAAGAGGGGATTTGCACATCAAGGCAAGGCAAGGAAGGAAGCTTGGAGCATCGGGAATCGAGAAGAGATGCGACATCAGAAGATCGAGCACGAGGAGCTGTGACATCAAGACACACAAGGCGAGTAAACTTCCAATCTCTTGGGTATTTGGGCAAAACCCAAATACCGATTGTATGTATATTTTCCTAGCATTTATTGTTGTAGGACTGAATGATTAACATGTTGAATTAAGCATCATTTGTACCACTATCATGGAAATATGAGATTTTGGCTAAAATCCTAAATTAGGGTTCATGAACTTAACCTAGCATAAATGTACACTAATTTGATGCATAAATGGGTTAGAATGAGTAGACATATGTTTTAGAATGTTATTTGTGTGATTTTTAGAACCTATTGGGGAATTTGTTTGACCTAGGGTGAAGTTTGGGGAGTTTGGGAAACCCGGTTTTGCGAATCGTTGTCCGTCGATGGGTGTCGGTCCATCAACGAACCCACCGACAGGAACTTACCTGTGATTGTTTGAGACCGTCGGCGGGTGTCGGTCCACCGACGAACCCGCCGACAGGGGCCAGCCTATGTAGCTTGGGGGCCATCGGCGGATCCCATCGGTCCACCGACGGGTCCACAGACGAGACCATCAGTGGGTGGTCGGTCCACCGACAGAGACTACCCTGTTTGGCTTGTGGCTATCGGCGAATCCCTTCGGTCCACCGATGAGACCGTCGGTGAGTGGTTGGTCCACCGACCTAACCTACCGACAAAGACTACCCTGTTTTGCTTATGGCCGTCGGCGGATCCCATCGGTCCACCGAGAAGTCCACCGACTAGACCGTTGGCGGGTGGTCGTTCCACCAACCAAACCCATCGACAGAGACTACCCTGTTTGGCTTGTGGCCGTTGGCGAATCCCATCGGTCCACCGACGAACCATCGACGAGGCCATCAGCGGGTGGTCGGTTCACCGACAAACCCACCGTCCGTGACATTTTTGGTATTTGTGGGGAGTTGGTCCACCGAACAAACCCAATCAGTCCATCGATGACCTACCGATGGAGTCACCAACGGGGTGTGTTTAAGGAATTTTTCAAGGAGACTGTGGGAGACTAGGGTGGACCACATCCACCGATGAGTCCACCGTAGAGTAGTGTGTTTGTGGGTGTTTGGGTGACAGGGAGAGGCCTGTCCATAGACCAGTCTACCGACCAGACCTACCTTGGGAGTTAGACTTTGTGCTTCGTGAGTGAAGACTAGAGGATGTGCAATGTAGTTACAAGGAGTTGGGTGCAAGTGGCCACTAGTTGAGTACCACCACCATGTTCTTAGAACCACCTGGCAGAGTGGGGAATAAGTGAGTTGGCATGGGGTTTATGCTGAACCAGGGGACTGCATGGATTCTCTGAGACTAGTGTAAGGTAAATTAATAAGGGTGAAGTTCATAGAGACCTACCTAGACTTGCATAATAGAATGGGAGACAGGGTGAATGTAAGTGCCCTAGTAATACTTATGGTATCAGTTAACTTAGAAGGCAAAGCCTTAACCCTATGGAATGAGGAAAATTAAATTAGTGAGATAAAAGTTATAAATAACTTATGAACAAGTAAAAGAGAAATGATAAGATTTAAGGCCAAGGCCAAACCTGTAAGTGAGATAATTCACACACGTAAGTAAGAATGTGTGTAACACTTGAAATGAAACAAGTAACACATGAATACATACATGTTTATTACATAGATATATGTGGTATATAGTAAAAGATGATGGAGTGTGCATGCTTATGAATAAACATAAGGATGGCAATGGGAAGCAAGGTAAGTAGTAACCTTAGTTGTTTAGATCACTAGTATAGTGATGTATAGTATCCATAGTGATGAGATAAATTGAAATAAATGTGTTTGATGTTTATGCTTGATGATAGACATAAATCATTGAATTGTGATGGAAAGGAAGATAATGTAAGCCCTTGAAATTGCATGGTTGTGTTTATTTATTTTATTTATGAATAAGTATAGATTGAGAATTGTGATGTCTGCGGACAAGTATGAGCATGAGGTATGCGTACGGGACTTATAAATGTCGCTAGAAAGTGTTGGACAAGGAAGTGTAGATCCATGAATTATGATGACCTGATTTGTTGTAGATGCTTTTGGTAATGGCTTGTTTTTCAATTACTGCATTTAATTAAACTCATACCAAATGGAATAGCCATCGGTATTGCATATTGACTTCAAGGTCGGGATGACCAACATTGACTCAACTCTAGAATGAGTTGGAATGCTGCCCCGAAAGGCAAAGTGAGGGTAAGGACCAGAGATGTCCAATAGGCCCAGATGTCGGGTGAGGACTAGAGATGTCCAATAGGCCCAGATGTTTAATCATTTATTTTTTAACCATTTGGTATTATGAACTGGCATGTGTCACGGAGGGAAGTTCCCGGTGAGACGCCCTCGGACCCCTCCCCCACTTGAGGAGTGGGTCCCCAATAAAAACAAAGGTGGGGCATGACTTTCCCATGGGTTGTTAGTCCCTAAAACTGTGTTGTACACACAGAATCCACCGTCAGCCTTAGCCCAAATAGGTCCATGTATGATGTATCCCCGTCAGAATATATGGTGACGCAGTTGGGATTGAGAGTGAGCATCCAGTGATCATGAAAGAAACAGTAGCATGCATATCACGTGTTTGTGATTGAGTTGTGATTTGCAAAAAGGAGATTTGACTCTCTTGAGACTGAGCATGGAGTATATTGCATCATATTAGTATGTAGTTGAGAGTGGACTAGCATACATGTTACTAATCCCAGTGAGTTTGGATGAGAGAACTGCAGAGTGTGGTGAATGAAGTGATACATTTGATTAGATGGTTAGATAGTGAACGTTAAAGGTGGTAACTAATAGTTGTTAATTGTAGAACTTAGAATATATCAAGAAGAGATGGGAAAGTGTTAAGTAATAGATCTTATAGATATAATATGAGAACAGATAGAGGGAAGAACTGAGCAACATGATTAATAAGATTAAATCAAGTAAACACTACAGACAGTACTACATAGATAAGAGGACTGATTTATATAGAAACAAACTACAATTTACAGTCGTATCATGGGTTGAATCACTTGAAGACCAAGAATCCAATTAGACGAATGTTAGGTATATTGTATGAACTTCTCATAAATCACTCAGTGAATATGACTAGTAGTGAATCCAGTAGATTTTAGATCTAAAATATGTAGAGGACGTTGTAATACTAAATGGCGATTAAGACAGGAATTAATCTGACATCGAGATTAAGACTGTTCAGTGGATTAATGATGGATAATAACTTATCACGAATAGAATTTCATAAAATTTAACCGTATAAATGCGTAAGATTAAAGGTTAAATCTTGATTATGATAATTCACCTATAAAATACTCCATATTATCTTACTTGTTTGTGTTTCTGAGTAAATACCCAGTTATTGTGGGTTTACTTGCGGGCTTTATAGCTCACTCTCATTGATAATCATTGATAAATGTTTTTCGGGTTATGTTGCTTACTCTGATAGATTACTGGCGGGCTTGGGTAGAAGCTTAAACATTGTAATTGGTTAGTAATGATCCTGGTAAGACATATCTAGAATTTAATTATTATTTAGATTTGTCTCTTGTTATTCACTTGTTTGCCACCTCCTGTGGAGGGGGTGAGAGTTGCGTCGCTGGATTCTAGTAGGTGACCCTTGAGGGGTATACCCTGGAATCGGGTCGTGACAGATTAACACCCTAAATCTCTTTATGGGGAGCCACGCTCAGGCAGATTTACATATTTGCATGATTCCAACAAGGAATTCGCAACACGAATCCCTTTATGGGAAATCACACTGTAGCAAACCAAGTTTGCGTACAGGATCCCAACTTAGAGTTGACATTCCAAGCCCTTTCCTTTTGGAGAGTCACCCTGTGGCAGAGTTAGCAAATTTTTTTGATCTGCGCTTCCTAAAATTATATGTTTTAGTCTAAACAAAAGAGGGGGAGGTTGAGAAACCCTTTAGGAATGGATGTCCAGAGAGATAGTCCCGTTAAACCTAGGTGGACGGCACAGATCCACATGGGTAATGCCAGGGGACTGGTTGAGTTGCAGAGTATGGGTGTCCGCCCTCCATATCATGATGAGTGTCCCTCATGACCTTTAGATGGGCGACACTAGTCACCCATATGGGGGCTTTGACCCAAGGCTTTGGCTATAAAAGCCCTTATCCCTGTTGAATAGGGGATCCGAAACCGAGGGCCTGGGGAGTCACTCTTTGAATCTTAGGAATTCATTAAGAGTCTCAAAGCTTCTCTGCAAGTCCTCTATGAACATTCCTAAAGCCTTCTCTAACCCTTTTATCCATCTCTTTTGTCCTTCTTCCTGTCTTACGAGAAACCTTGCACTGGAACAGTCAACACGTGATTTAGGCCAGTGTAAGACAAATATTCAAACCTTCTCTACTCAAATTGGTAGACCACTCAGGTATAGACCCCTGTTACTTCTCATTAATTCAATTAACCTTGTTTATCTAAAAATTTGGGGATCCTCAGTACCAAAGAAATGGAATAAAAATTATCTTTTCCCCCTTTTTTTTAATTCTTAACTTAAGAATCGGGGAAGTTGAGCTCGACGACTCCACCTCCCAATACAATTACCAGTTTCATAATCAACAAAAGTCATCTCCGGTAAATTGCATTTCCTGTCTCCGGTAACATATTATCCGGCGAGGTTCATCTCCGTTCGTTGAGTTCTTCAATCCCCTCTTTTTCTCTCTCTTTTTCTCTCTATGTTGTTTTAGATTCTTGTTTGATGTTTAATAACACGAAAACTAAAACACAAGTAGAAGTTAAAAGAAATAGAAAAAATAATAATAACACAAAATGTGTTCAAGGCATAAATAGTACTTGAGTAGATTGTTCTGTTTGCACTGGAGTTGTTCTCTTTTGATTCTTCTTGACTTTTTGTGTTTCTCAACAATATCAAACCTTTTGGGTTTCTCAACAATATCAAACTTTTTGGGTTTCTTAACTTTGGTATCTCATTTATGCTTCTATTTTTCATTGCAGCCTTATTAAGGGAATTTGGAAGTCTATGCATCCTGTAACCAGCTCGAGAAGCAATCCACTTTCTTTTCAAACCACATGTTCTTGTAATTGTATCCAGAACATCTTCATCATTGTTCTTATAACTCTCACATATGTTGTTCATGCGTATATTCTCATTGCCTTCACATGGATGATCCACATTCTTAACACCTGTATCATCAATATCTTTACTCCCACTTTGCATTGACTTGGCAACACTATGACACAAATTTCTACAATGCTTCCCAAAATCCAACTTAGGGTCACCTTCAACATTGGCTGACTGAAAATGCGCTACAATTCCTCGAGACCTCACATCCTCTATCCATCTATTCAAAATATACCTATCTGGTATCTTTTTTATTCTATTCTTGCAAAATGCTCTAATGCATGAGTGCAAAGAATCCCCATAAATTCAAATATTTTACAACTACAAGACACACTAATATTTGATGAGTCAACTGTAACATTAATGTGCATATGAGTTGACCTTGAGTATGAAACTTTGTACTGAGTCATTGTTGAAACTTTTTCAGAGATTTCACCATTACAATTACATGTTTCCATTACTTCACCATAGAAAATTTCAAGGATAGTGTGTAAACACTCTTTGCATGCTCTAATATTAAGATTCAATAATCAAAGACAGTAACACTTTGATTCATCCTGAAATCTGCTTGCAACTCCTCATACCGTCGTCTTTCTACCATCCTGTCAAAATTTTCTAAAAATGTTACAATATCTTTAGAAGTACCAAAATATTGCTTCAATGACCTATTCATGGATTTTGATCGCTTTGTAGTAATCATAGTTGTCGAAAATGTATTCCTCCCATATGCAAGAGACCATTTTTCTCTTTCTTTGAATCAAATTTCCAATCATTTGTTGCCTTGAAGATGGTATCTCTCAATCATATTATTCCACTCCTCTATAAACTCCTCATCATCTTCATACTTATATACACACCTAGAAAATCTGTTGCAAAAGATTTACTATGTGAAAACACATCATGGAGTTTCTTTGCTGCATTTTAATACATATGACATATACAAAGACGGTGATAAGTATCTGGTAACACCAAACTTATGCACTAATCATTGTCTGATTTTGATCTGTTAGAATTGTCTTGGGCCCCTTTTCAGACATAACCTTTTTGCATGTGTTAAATAACCACTTAAATGTATCAGTTGTCTCATCAAAAAGTAGAACAGCACCAAAAATCACAATTTGCTTGTGGTTATTAACTCCAATGAATAGACCAAATGACCAATCTTCTGTGTTTATTTTGTATGTGGTATCAAAACAAACCACATCAGCAAACAAATCATAATCACTTGTCATCCTTGAATCTGCCCAAAAAATGTTAGATATCATATCCTCCTCATCAAGTTGTAAGGCATAGAAGAATGATGGGTCATATGATTGCTTTGTTTGAAAATAGTCTATTAAACCCTTTGCATCTCCTTTCTGAATGCTCGTCCTCCGTCTGTAACGCAAGTGATCATTGCAATTCATAATGGTAAACCTAAGGTTTTCGCAACCCCTAGTTTGTTTACTCATTAATTCTATAATTCTTGAAGGAGCTATACCAGATGTAACTGCTATATCAACTTTAGCAACTTGTACAACAATTAACTTCCTATGAGATCTTAACATATGAACCATGGGAGACGGGACCAAATTACGACTATACAATGGTTCAAAGTCAGTAACCTCATATTTATCGTCATAATTCATCTTAACTCGTATCCTTGCCTTACATTCAAACCTTGTTTCTACACAGCGTTTTATAAACTTTGGATCCCGTTTATCTTTTCCACGTTTTCCTTCTCGAGAGCAGGAGAAAATTCTATTAACAATTACGCCCCACTTTTTATTAACTTTACTTTTACGAATACTAAACCCAATCATTTTAGCATGCTCATTAAAAAATTACTCTGCATCCTCTTTTGATTCAAACTCTTTGCCTACTTTTGGTATATAACCATCTTGGCTCATTTCAACTGTGTAACCATTGCTCTTATTCATATCATCACTACTCTCAATAAGATTGCCCTCATTGCAGATTAACTCAGGTGATGCAATGGTTTCAATCTCAATATAACATAATATAATACCTATTTGCATTATAGGTAAATGTATGATATTAAAGAGAAAAACGAATCAGTAAAACCAAGAAATAGAACTTCTCAATAGAAATAAAACAAGAAATAGATAATAAAATTTGAAACTTGTTTTAGAGTACAAGCATTACAACATAGAGTACAAGCATTACAAAACAGAGTACAAGCATTATAACATGGAGTACAAGCATTATAACATAGAGTACAATCATTACAACACGAATTACAAGAATTACAACATGCTTGTACTATATGTTGTAATGCTTATACTCCGTGTTGTAATGCATGTACTTTATGTTGTAATGCTTGTACTATGTTTTTGTAAAGCCTGTACTCCGTGTTGTAATGCTTGTACTCTATGTTGTAATGCTTGTACTCAGTCAAACAACATCTAACGATATCTTCAGAGGAAAGGAGAAATAGCCATGTATTGAGGTTTAACAATAAGGAGAACATGTGTAGAAACCATAATCCATTGATCGAAACAAGCATATATGCATATGAACGGTGAACCCTAAACATTGATCACCCCATCTATTTTTGTTTTAGAAATCTAACTGGAAAAAAGTAGAGAGAGAATCAATCATCAAAAAGAAAATACCAAAACCCTAAATAAAAATAATAATGCAAATGATGACATATACATTAGCCACCCAAGATGTAATGAAAGGCTACAAGGTTACCTGTTGTAGATATGAAAAATGGTAAAAGCAAATATCTCAATAATAGACTGCCACGTGTCAGGACTATGACTGACTTATAGGAAATCCCCATTGATACCCATTGGTATAACCCTCGAGAACTTCCTATGGAAAACCTGTGGTCGGTTCGAGGAACCAATTCAAGGAATGTACAGCCGAGACATAGATATAGGGAGAAGGTAGTGCGCTACCATGATGCCCTTTATTAGACAAATCACGAGATGATCAACACCCTTACAATGAATATACAATGATGATGGTATCAAAAGGCACTCCACTGCGGGATGCCAGACCCCTTTACAACAGGATGCCGATGCAGAAATACCTCTCAAGTCATACTCGAGGGCGCCCACCTGTGATGGGACAACTCCTCCAGTTCTTGAGAGTCCCACTTGTGTTGGGACATCCTCTCAAGTCATACTCGAGGGCGCCCATCTGCGAGGGGACAACCCCTTCGGTTCTTGAGAGCCTTAGAGATGCGCCTCATGTTTACCAAAGAGATTTGTCTCAGTGAACATGTCGATATGAATTTACACCTAGGGGAGAGAGCCTTGGACGATGAAAGACGTCGACACGTCGATATGAATTTACACCTAAGGGGAGAGACATCCCAGGACGATGTAAAACGTCGACACATCGATATGAATTTACACCTAAAAGGGAGCGACGACCACGGAAGATGTAAGACATCGATACTCTACAACAACAAGCTGATACTACTGATGTGCAATTATAAAATACCACTCGCAATAGGACAAATCCTAGTAAGAAATGTCTACTTTGAGGGTGTCTAACCTCAAACACTGATCGGATTAATATTATCAAATTATCTAGATTAATTCTAATTTGATTGAGTAAAAAGATAAAAAAGGATAATTAAATCTAAAAAATAAAGATAAAACCAAAACTAAAATAACATTGGTGGTTAGAAGGATATGAAGGTTAAGATACTGATTTTACTTCTAAACTTATGAATAAGGATAATCACATGAATGAAGGACATTCAATTATGTATGATAATGACTTGTGTGGCTACAAGCTCACAAAAATGTCGCCAAGAAAGTATCATGTTAAAGAATACGCATAGTCTATCGTCGATTAGCACAAGCTGTATGCACTACACTACTCTATACTATGGTTTGCAAAACAAAATGTCTTCTCTAGGCATAAACTATCAAACTCTCTCAATTAGAATTTACATTATCAAAAGGGATAAGTATAACCCATCTTCAGTAGGCACGGACTATCCACCTAGACTAACTACCAAATTTGCAGCACAACCCGTCTTCCCTAGGCATGGCCTATCAAATCCATCTTAATCATCATGTCAATAAGCACTGTTG
>JAUPMG010000005.1:4347785-4358869 GCA_031762675.1 Pachysandra terminalis
ATTTTCGAATAGGAATTTCGAAAATCGTAGTTGAATGTTTGAGTTGGTGTAAGATAGCATGCCTCCAATCACTTGATGGAATATCTTCTAGCTCGATTTCAAGATCCATTGTTGCTGGTAAAACCTTTCGAATAACTTCAATTTGTTGAGAGACTTCATTCAAATTCAACCTACTTCCCAAAATAGCCAAAGTATCTACTTGGTGATTTTTGGCTCTTGGAATATGTATCAAAATACATTCCACAAATTTGCGCACTAATGCTCTGATTGATGTTCTGTATGGAACAAACTCTTATTCCTTAACAACAAAATCCTCATTAATCTGAGAAATGATGACTTTCGAGTCTCCCAAGACTCTCAACTTCTACATTCCTATTTGTTAGGCCATAATTGGCCCAATCAGTAGAGCTTCATATTCTACTCTATTATTAGAACAAACGAAATCCAGCCCGAAGGAATAATACTGATGTTGCCCATCATTTGAGGTGAATTCAATCCCAGCTCCTCCTCCGTTCGAATTTGGGGATCCATCAAATTTCATTTGTCATTCTTGATCTTCCAAAAAGGCAACTTCGAACTCAGGTAACTCTTCATCTTGTACTTTCGAGAAAGCAGCAAGCAGATCGGCTACTGCCTACCCTTTGATACTTTTGGATGTTTCGTACATAATATCGAATTCTGATAGTTGCAACAACCATTTTGTTTACCTCCCTAACAAATTAGGTTGTGACAACAAATACTTGATAGGATTTTAGCGAGTAATCAAAATAGTTGGACATACCAGAAAATAATGTTTCAACTTTCGAGTTGCATGATATAGAGCAAGGCAGAATTTGTCCACTTGAGAATACTTCACTTCTGCTCCTCGCAAAAATCTACTTATGTAATATACTGGCTTCTCAATTCCCTGATCATCTTCTTGAGCTAATAATCCTCCAATAGCATCTTTTGAAGCAGCCAAATACATACAAAGTGGCTTCCCTAGAACATGTGCTACCATAGTGTGAGGATTTTTCAATAAATTCTTGATATTCTCAAAGACTTGCTGACATTCCAAATTCCATATAAATTCTGCCCCCTTTTGAAGTAGCACCAAGAAAGGAGATATATATGCCGAAAGACTTGGAATAAACCTTCGAATATATGAAACTCTTCCCAAAAATGACTTCAACTGCTTCTGATTGGTAGGAGGAGTCATCTCGAGAATTGCTTTTGACTTTGTGGAATCCAAGTCAACTCCTTGTCTGTGAACTACAAAATCAAGGAATTTTCCAGCAATAACCCAGAAAATGCACTTAGCAGGGTTCATTCTATACTTGAATTCTCTGCAACGTTCGAATACCCTTTGTAATACTTTGAGATGTTGAGAACGCTCCTTGGACTTCGCCACAATGTCATCCACATAATCATCCACTTCTTTATGTATCATATCATGAAAAATAGTGGTCATTACTCGCTGAGGTTACTCCAGCATTTTTCAATCCAAAAGGCATAACTATGTAATGGAAGTTACCCAAGGAGTTCAAAATGTTGTATGATGAGCGTCCATATGATGCATTTTGATCTGGTTATAACCACTATAACCATCCATGAAAGAAAACATTTCATGTCATGTTGTAGCATCAATAAGAAGATCCATCTTTGGCAATGGAAATTCATCCTTGGGACTTGCTTTGTTGAGATCTCGAAAGTCAACACAACATCTGATCTCCATTCTTCTTTTTTTATAGGAACAACATTCGCCAACCAAGTAGGATGTTGTATTGGTTTAATGAAACCAACCTTTAAAAGTTTTTCTATTTCAGCCTTGATTTGCAATTCGATCTCAGGCTTGAAGGTTCGAAAGGACTGCTTAACAGGCTTGATGTTTGAGACAAATGCAATTTGTGTGTGACTAAATGAGGATCTAATCCACACACATCATCGTAGCACCAAGCAAAGACATCTTTATTAGCTTTCAATAAAGTTACAAGATTAGCCTTCTCTTCGAGAGACAGACTAGCATTAATAAGAGTTGTCTTTTTCTCTTCCCCTGGTTCTAATAAGTTGACGTCTTCCAGGATTTCGAGAACAAACTTCTTTACATTATCTTCGAGTTGTTCTGGTACTTCTTGCAGATCATGTTGTACTTCGAATATCTCAGCAATTAATGGGATATCATCACTATCCTCATCAGTTGGAATCTCAACATGATAAGCTTGAGTTTCTTGGTCCTTCTCTTTCGAAACAACATTCGAAAAAGAGTCTTCTTTCTTTTTCTGCTCTGTCTCAGACCAAAGGTAATATATGATTTGTTCTTCAGGGGTAACAACCCGAGTACAACGAGCTTTCGAAGCGAGTTGTTCAACAGCAGCTTCAGACACAGTAGGTCTCTTCTTCTCGTTTTATTTTTTTTCTTTTTGTTCATTTTTCTTTTCTTCTTTGACCTTCCTTTTCGAAGGTCCAGACTCAAATACAGGCATATCAGGATTGGCCTGAAGTGTTGGCCATACTAGAAGAGATAAACATCGAGGAAGAGAGACTTAGCATTCTCCAGCTAGTGCAAGTTCATCATATTCAGCAGCATCTGCAAGATAAACTTCGAACTGATCAAAAGGGCAAGGATCAGCAACAAGTCGAACAATCTTCCCATTTCGAAATCCCTTGCAACACTGATGATATGTTGAAGGAACAAGCTTACACCTGTGAATCCAAGGTCATCTCAAGAGAATGTGATATGTTGGCTCACTATCCAACACATGAAACAGAGTTGGATATATGGTCCAACTTGTAGTTCGAGGGTCACATGACCCAAACCATACTGACTTCAAGCATCGAAGCCAAAGATCTTCATCGCTTGGGGAACCAGCCTTTCAGATGATACTCCAATAGCCTTCAAGATTCCTATTGGAATAATATTCAAGGAAGATCCTACATCTACCAAGGATCTTCGAATATCCACTCCTTGTAATACAGAGTTCAAGTATAAGGCTCTTCCACGGTTTTCATACGAAACCATCATGTCCTCTAGTCCAAAAGTTATCAGACCTTCTTCTAAGACAGCATTGGCACATTCCTCCTCTGCTTCGTAAAGACAACCTCTGAGCATACACTCGAATGGCTATCTGATCAGACTTCGAAAAGCCTATTTCCTTCATGCTCCCCTCGAGCCTTTGATACTTCAACAGATCTATCATCAGATGATAGTCAATCTCTCCTGTTACTTCCAAGACAATAACATTCACAGCAGGTCCTTTACCTTTGTGATTAGATAAAGGATTTTGATTTCTCCAAGCTTCACTTGAAAAGCCTATTTCCTTCATGCTCTCCTCGAGCCTTTGATATTTCAACAGATCTATCATCAGAGGATATTCAATCTCTCTTATTACTTCCGAGACAATAACATTCACAGTAGGTCCTTTACCTTTATGATTAGATAAAGGATCAGTGTGAATTGTCTCAGGCAGTAGTTCGATTTCTCCGAGCTTCACTCGAAAATAGTACAACATTCTCATGGAATAACAATCATAAGTACTGTGAGCTACACACTGGTGATACTTACAAAATTTTGGATTACTCCAGTCTTTTGCTGATGGTTCTTTCTATGGAACACGCAGTTGTACACGATCATTCTTCACCCAATTGTCAAACAGGATATTGAATTGGGCTGGTGTACAATCTGGCTGAGGAGGAGGATCTCGAGAGTCTCGACCCTTCTCATTCTTCTTCGACTTTTTCAAAGCACTATCCTCAACTAAGATAGTCCCATTTCTCTTCCTTTCATTCTTCCTAGAAATACTAGGCATCGAAACACTGAGTTTTCGAGCAACATCATATAATTTAGTGAAACTTGTGATTCCCAAGTTCTCCAAATGAATTCTATATTCAGGGAGGATCCCAGTGATACAGTATTCGACAGATTGATCCTTAGCCACGGTTTCAATGCAAGACATCACCAAATCTCGAAATCGTTTCATAAATTCAACAAGGCCCTCAGACTAACCTTGATGTTCCCTGCTTAAGTCGATGACGGTGTACACTTGTTCAGTGATGTAGAACTTCTTATGGAAGAGAGCAGCCATATCTTCCCAAGTATTCACAGAACCTGGCTTAAGGTTATTATACCAAGTATAGGCCTTGTCAGTGAGGGATTTCGAAAATTCCCTCAATCGAAGATCATTGTTTGAGGCATGAGCCCCCAAAGCCTCAATGAAGCGACTTATGTGCTCCTTCACATTCCCCTTATGACCAGTAAACTTGGGGAATTTAGGACTCACATAGTCCTTTGGATAGGGTTTGCTCAAGAATGAAATAGGATATGGTGGACAGTAGTCACTGCTGACCCATTCTGGATCTCGAGTTCGTGATTTCTTCAAAAGTGACTCTACCTCCTCAAGGGTAGCAAAATGAGGAGTAGAAGATGGTAATGCTGATGGAATGGTTGGTGGAGCAGTTGCTGGTGGTAGAATTACCTGTGGAGATAAAATACCAGAAAAATTCTCAGAAGTATCCCTAATGATCTCTTCTCTCGAAATACAGGGAGTAATAACTGGTGGAAATGTAGGTAAAGGCAAAGATGGTGAGTAGCCTGCTTGAGATGTTGCTTATGTTGCAGTTGCAGCCTGTCTGGCCAAGACAACCATCAGTTGCTAATGCATCACAGCCACGTTTTCCAACAAGGAAATGACTATGGCATTATCATTGGGTGGTGGTGCATTCGAAGATGAAGGCACAGATACTGGTGGAATGATAGCAGGATTAACTGCAGGAATATCATTCACAAGATCTACAGGGAGATCTTGTGCTCCAGTAGTATTGTTAACAGGAAGTTCTAGGGCCATTTCAATAATTCAGGACTAGTCTTTGATGCTAAAAAAGTAGAAAACAAATCAAGTTCCCCAGTGGAGTCGTCGAAAATGGTGATGCACAAACCGGTAAATGACCAAAAATGCAACTTTACTAGAGGGGTTTGAGCAATCAAAGGATTCGAATACTTGCATTCACTGGCCTAAATCAGAGAAAGATCATTCTAATGAAAGGTTTTCAAGGATACAAAGAGGGTAAAAGGGTGAGATCAGTCAAGAATATTCAGAAAGACAACACAGAACTTAACAGATTTCAGAAAAGATGATTTCAAAGACAAATGCTCTGCAATTCTCAGAGAATGTTAAATGTTCAGAGATCCGATCCCTCTTTCTGATGCCTCATCCAACTTTTATAGCCTCAGACTCATTATCTAACCATTTGCAACGTTTTCATGAACAGATTGAAGACGTTTGACTGAACAAGCGTTTTGATTTGAATATTCAATATCCAAAACGTCTAATTCAATATGTAACGTTTCAATAAATACTTTCACAACATTCGGTTAAGTTAATGAGTATAACATTATAAAAGTAATAATACGTTATTGTTTTGCATTGATTCAAGTCCTTTAATGCTACAAGCTCTTCGAGAATCTTGATAGGACTTATCTTTCTGGCCCTCCATTCCTGAAAGTCTAATGTTTATTGTCCCTATGTTTAAAGGAGTGACTTCAATTTCAAGTTATTAAAGGATGATTAAATATTAGAGAACATTCCCTTAACAAAATACAACTCATGTCATTATGGCTTCAAGCATCATAGTGTCTATTTCGAGTGATTATTTCGAACGATGACTTTGAATTAGGAATGCAATGCTTTCAATAACATAATTCAAAATACTAATTATCTTAAAGAAATGATTCTGAAATAGTCATTTCGAATAACTATTTCGAAGAGTAATTTAAAGTCATATGATTATCCCGAAAGGCATTTCAGAATATCAATATTTTGATATAATAACTTGGTTATTTTGATATGCTTTCTCAAAATACATAATGATAACTATTTTGAGGTATAACTTCGAAATGGCATTATATTGATAATTTTTCATATAGGACATTATAATACTTATGTAGACGAATTGGCTCTCTCGAGGTGGCTAACCTAATAAATACTTTCGAGAGTACCTATTTTAAGTAGGACTTCAAAATATACTGTTAATTTCAAAATAATTCTCCTTGAATGGGCTTTCGAAATATATTTTTCATGTAATATTCAGAATTCTACTTTCTACATTCTTTAAATGTATAATTACACAATTGACCTTTCACGATTGAATTAAATAAATTTGAAAATTGGCTCAATACCAATATTATCCATTCTACTAATTGGGATGGAACGTGAGAACAGATCACAAACATATCTTATCTGAATTCCACTTGTAGTTATCTGCCAAAATTTATAACTAACGGAACAAACAGTAGACTTTCTTGCATTTTGACCCGACACTTTCTTTCCCTCGTTTGTTTTGATTTTGATAGTCATGACATTCATGAACTTAGAACTATCAATGAGCCACAGTGATCCCAAAATAATATTTTAGGCCTTGAACGACTGCTTCAATCTTAATTACTAAAACCCACTTCAATCTTAACTACTAAAACCCAGTAAAAGAAAACCAGATTCATCCTTTGATTCCTAAACAATACAAAGCAAAATGACATAAATCAATAAGATTTCTGGGAATAATAATAATAATAAAATAAACTAACTGGAGACTTTGATTTCGAGAGTGCTATAGAGGATCAGCATAAAACATTTGACCCCAAAGAATAATTTTCGACATTTATAGTCTCAAATCTCCATCACTTTCTTCCATCTTTCAATTTCAATCCATTCATGGCTTAATGGGGTTGATACCTTCTGTCTCAAGAACCATTCTCTCTCTCTTCTTGATTTCTTTCGTTAGGTTTGGCAGTTCTGATCCATCATACTTCGATACCATTTGTCAAAACACAGCTAATTACACTACAAACAGCACATACGCATCTAACCTCAAACTCCTCCTCTCCTCCAACTCTTCTCTTCACAATGGGTACTTCAATTCCACAGCAGGTCAATACCCAGATAGAACCTACGGATCCTTCCTCTGCCGAGGCGACGTAACCAAACAAGTGTGCCAAGACTGTGTCCAAACAGCAAGTCGAGATATAGTTCAACGATGCCCAAACAAAAGAGTCGCATTTACTTGGTACGACGAGTGCCTATTGCGTTACTCGAACCGATCCTTCTTCTCGATCATGGATGAAGAACCCCAGGTTTATTTGAACAATTCGAATAATCTTCCGATACAAGATCGGGGTAGGTTTGATCAGCTGTTGGAAGATGGGATGAACAGTCTAGCGGATCGGGCTGCCTTCGATCCTTCCCTTCGTATGTTCGGAACCGTAGAAGTGAAATTCCCAGATCTTGGATCCATGTACAGTCTTGTGCAGTGTACGCCAGATTTATCGGGAAGTGATTGCAACAAATGTCTCCGAGATATCGTTGCTCAGCTCACGGCGTGTTGCAGAGGAAGCATCGGATCTCAGATTCATGGACCCAGTTGCAGTGTGAGATACGAGGTTTATCGTTTCTACAATATGGTTCCTTCACCTCCTTTGCCTCTTCCCCAAAATCGAACCAGTACTACTGGAGGTATGTGTAATTTGGGCTGTTATCTCAATCAAGAACAATTCATCACAGTTCGAATTGATTATTTGATATTTGATCTTTTGATGTAGAGAAAGTCAAATTAGTAAGAACTTGTGCTCATTATCATTATCATCAAACAAGGTTTTCATTCTCTGGATCCTGGTTTGGACCGGTCCCGCTGATCCTGATCCAAATCAGTGATACCGGCCGGTACCGGTCGAATCAGGTCCGATCCAAAAGTTGGATCTTTATTTGAAAAAAAAAAAAAAATTGGATCAACCGGACTGGTCATCGGAGCAGTGATATTGGTTGGGATCGGTTGCTATCAGACCAATCCAAGCCGATACCGGTTGGATCATTTATTTAAAATAAAAATAAAAATTGGAGATCAGTTGGATCGACCGATTCAGTCACTGGACCAGTCCGGATTGGTATCGGTTGGACCGGTCCAATCCAAAGCCTAACGATACAATAGTTACATTGTGGCTTGGAATTGGATCGGTCCTGGCCAATCCGGTCCGATCCTTGAAACCATGTCATCAAATGCCTTATCCCGACTAATTAGGTTTCGGCAACAAGAATCCTGATCATCTATTTCAATCTGCCAAAAATCATATCTTTAGGCAAATATCAAGTAATTGGGGTCAGCAACAAGAATTCTGTTCATCTATCTCAATCTATCAAAAACTATATCTTCAGTGAAATCTCAAGTAATTGGAGTTAGCAACAAGAATCCTGTTCATCTATCTCAATTTGTCAGAAACCATATCTTCAGTGAAATCTCAAGTAATTGGAGTTAGCAACAAGAATTTTGTTCATTTATCTCAATCTATCAAAAACCATATCTTCAGTGAAATCTCAAGTAATTGGAGTTAGCAACAAGAATCCTGTTCATCTATCTCAATTTGTCAGAAACCATATCTTCAGTGAAATCTCAAGTAATTGGAGTTAGCAACAAGAATCTTGTTCATCTATCTCAATCTGTCAAAAACCATATCTTCAATCAAATTATGATCTTCGGCTAAATATTATATTTTTGTTAATGCAGAAAATGGTCGAAAATCATCCAAACCTACAATTGCTATTGTTATTCCAATAGTCATAGCATCGTTGCTGCTTTTGGTGTCCTTTATTGTTTGTTATGTAAGAAGGCAAAGCGGAATATTGATGGTAAGAGTCTTTTATGTTTATTTTAAGATTTGAAATCATGCTCATGTAAAGAAAGACAGATAAACAAGATGAAAAAGAAATCAAGCACACACAAGACACAAATTTACGTGATTCTACAAATAGTACTTACATCCATATATATATATATATACACCAAGTTTTACTATTCTCCAAAGCTCAGGGAAAGAAAAAAAAAGTGTTACAAGAAACAACCACGAAAAAATATGATAACTACGATGTAGGTAGGGTTAAATATTACAGTAAGTGTAACAACAACTCAGTGTCGCAAGTACTTACTCATGCCTTGAAGAATCTGTCATTGTTTTGTTTATTGAGTGTAGTTTCTAATGAAATTCAAGATACGGATTCCCTGCAATGCGATTTGGACACAATCAAAAGGGCAACCGATAACTTCTCTAGTGAATATAAGATTGGTGAAGGTGGATTTGGTGATGTTTACAAGGTATTACATTAATCTGAAGAACTTGATTTCGTAATTAGTTCAAATCTTTTAAGTTTACAAAGTTGAATTATGAGTTAGAATAATTAGAGCGGTTCGGTCGTTGCTAATAATTTCAGGGTACCCTTTCTAATGGACAACAAATAGCTGTGAAGAGGCTCTCTGAAAATTCTGGGCAAGGCAGGGAGGAGTTTAGGAATGAGGTTGCTCTAGTCACCAAGCTTGAACATAGAAATCTTGTCAGGGTCTTGGGATTTTGCTTGGAAGGAAAAGAAAAGATACTCATCTATGAGTTTGTACCAAACAAAAGCCTGGACTACTACTTATTTGGTTTGGCTTTCTTCATTATACTTCCTTGAATTTTTCTTTCTATAATTATGATTTAGAACTGCACTCTAGTTAAGTAATGGCCTAAATCGTTACTTCATCCATCATTTTGATGTGTGTGAAGAACCAGAAAAAATGACTGCTACGTTGGATTGGCCAAGCCGTTACAAGATTATAGAACGGATAGCTGGAGGAATGCGTTATCTTCACGAAGATTCTCAGGTTACGATTATTCATCGTGATCTTAAAGCTAGCAATATCTTGTTAGATGGGGACATGAATCCCAAAATTTCAGATTTTGGAATGGCAAGAATTTTCAAGGCTGACCAATCTCAAGGAATTACAAAAAGAATGGTTGGATCATTGTAAGTTTCTATTTTTAAATCTAGTTGCTCTCCATCGGTTGAGTTAAACTGTTAATTAATTCCCGGTATGGTCTTGCAGTGGTTACATGGCTCCAGAGTATGCAATGCAAGGCCAATTCTCAGCTAAGTCAGATGTATATAGTTTTGGTGTCTTAGTTCTCGAGATCATAAGCGGTAAGAACAATAATTCTTTCTATCAATCGGATTGTGGCGAGGATCTTCTAAGCTATGTAAGTCTGAACTATCAGCTCAAAAACACCTTTAAAACTTAAGTAACGTAACACTAAAATTAAATATCGATTGATTGCTGTAGGCTTGGAGGCATTGGAACCAAGGAACGGCATTGGAATTGCTAGATCCAAACTTGGGAGATTGTTATTCGAGCAGTGAAGCGATGAGATGCATCCATATTGGGTTGTTATGCACTCAAGAAAATGTAGGCCACCGACCTACAATGGCATCAGTAGTTCTCATGGTCAATAGTTACTCTGTCACTCTTCCATCTCCTTGGAAACCAGGATTTCGTACAAGAATGGAATCGGGGCAAACCCAGAAGTGATTATGAATGACGCTTCAATTATGCACAGATATACACCCTATATAAAAATGGTTTCTAAGAGGGATATGGTTAAAGATAGATGTAATATCTGTGGTTGAATGCAACTTTAATCAAGAAAGGAAACACCAGGGAATAACTTTTATTGATTCACAATTTGAACACTTCGATGTTTCTGAAATTCAGATGAGCACTTTTTGTAGCTTTGAATAGACTAATAAGCTTGATTATATATATATATATAGCGAGAGAGAGAGAGTAATCTCAGGTTTCACAGAAACTTGTTCTACTTGTAATCTATGAAGAGGCTATAATTCAGTAATTGATGCCTCATTTACTGAGACTTTGCAGCTGATGACTATATATATATATAGAGAGAGAGAGAGAGAGAATAATCTCAGGTTCCACATAAACTTGTTCTACTTACATCTAATCTATGAAGAGATGGTGGTGGTGGGGTTGTGTGGTCGTGGTAATGGTGGTGGTGGTAGTGATGGTGATGGTGGGTTTGGTGAGGTGGTGGTGGTGGTAGTGGTGGTAAGGGGTGGTGGTGGTGGTGGTGGTAAGGGGTTGTGGTAGTGGTGGAGTGTGGTGGTGGTGGTGGGGGTGTGGTTGTTTTGGTGGTAATGGTGGTGGTGATGGTGGTAATGATAGTATGGTGGTAGTGGTGGTAGAGAGGCTTTCTCTCCAACTTCTTTTCTTTTCTTTTCTCTCAAAATCTCTACCAT
>JAUPMG010000005.1:4391869-4402408 GCA_031762675.1 Pachysandra terminalis
GAGTCCGATTTTAAATAACTGTATATCAACTCTCCTTTCATTATAAAAAAAAGTAAGGAGAAGCATCTCCACGACTCCACCTCCCTTCTATCACAAAAACTCTGTTGTTTCTCGTTTCTTTCCAAAATGCAGGCTCCAGCTCTCCTCACTCATAAAGATAAGATGCTAGAAAACTATGTTCCTCTCTATGTAATGCTCCCTGTAAGTATTACACAGATCTCTTCTTATAAGCATTGGTATTGAACATGAATCATATTCTAATTCAGCAAATATGTGCGTGTGTGATGGAAACAGTTGGGTGTTGTCACAGTTGAGAATGTTTTTGAAAACAAGGATGAACTTGAGAAACAGCTCAAGGAACTCAAAGCAGCAGATGTTGATGGGGTCATGGTGGATGTCTGGTGGGGAATCATAGAAGCAAAGGGCCCTAAGCAGTATGACTGGAATGCTTACAGAAGCCTGTTTGAACTCATTCAGAAATGTGGATTGAAATTGCAAGCTATAATGTCGTTCCACCAGTGTGGTGGAAACGTAGGGGATGTTGTTAACATTCCTATTCCCAAGTGGGTGCTCAAGATCGGTGAGTCTGACCCGGATATCTTCTACACTAACAGAAACGAGAACAGGAACGAGGAGTACCTTACAGTTGGTGTGGACAACAAGCCTCTCTTTGATGGGAGAACGGCCATTGAGGTTATATTCATCAAAACTTTCTTTTTTACATAGTTTATATTATCTTCAGACTGTGTGGATTGTTAACAGTTCTGTTCTAATGGTGGTACTTCGCATTAAGCTTGACTTGATTATATATACCATGATTCATATAGATGTACAGAGACTACATGAAGAGCTTCAGAGATAACATGTCAGATTTCATAGAGGCTGGCCTAATAACAGACATTGAAGTAGGGCTTGGTCCTTGTGGAGAGCTGAGATATCCATCTTACCCAGCAAATCAAGGGTGGGTGTTCCCTGGAATTGGAGAATTTCAGGTGAGATTGGTTTGATTGTTATCATTGTCTGGTTAGAATTCAGAAAATATATAACCAACAAACAATTGCAGTGCTACGATAAGTATCTTAAGGAGGAGTTCAAAGAGGCTGCTAAGAGCGCAGGACATCCCGAATGGTATGTGCCAGATAATGCAGGGGAGTATAATGACACACCTGAAAAAACAGAGTTCTTCCAATCGAATGGGACATATCTTACCGAGAAAGGGAAGTTCTTCCTGACATGGTATTCAAACAAGTTAATAATGCACGGTGATCAGATACTTGATGAAGCCAATCAAGTTTTCCTTGGCTGTAAAGTCAAGTTGGCAGCTAAAGTAAGTTTTTCAATATCATAACTAGTCTTATCTTAATTTTGATTACTATCAGACACTGTGTATCAATCAGTTTTATCCTGTTTGATGATTGAATAAGGTATCTGGATTGCATTGGTGGTATAAATCCGATAGCCATGCCGCAGAGCTTACTGCAGGATACTACAACTTGAAAGATCGAGATGGGTACCGACCTATAGCAAGGATGCTCTCAAGGCATTATGCTATTTTAAATTTCACATGCCTTGAGATGAGAGACATTGAACAATCTGCAGATGCTAAAAGTGGACCTGAGGAAGTTGTTCAGCAGGTAAATCTTGAGAGAATAAGACATGGAATTGGTACCTGCATGAAATCAAAATGCTAATGGCTGAAGTTTAAAACTTGTGTTTGTGTATGTCATAGGTACCTGCATGAAATCAAAATGCTAATGGCTGAAGTTTAAAACTTGTGTTTGTGTATGTCATAGGTATTGAGCGCAGGCTGGAGAGAGAGCATTGAAGTTGCTGGTGAAAATACACTTTCAAGATATGATCGTAACGGTTATAACCAGATTCTGAAAAATGCTCGACCAAATGGTGTCAATAGAGATGGCCCACCCAAACTGAAGATGGCTGCTATGACATACCTTCGACTATCAGATGATCTACTAAAAGGGAAGAATTTCAGGATATTCAAGACGTTTGCGAGGAAAATGCATGCTGATCAGGTAGGAAACCTTTTAATGACTATACAAATATGTGCTAAAATGAAATCATTTGCAAGCTTAACAGTGATCTATTTGGCTCAGGATTACTGTCCAGACTCATCTAAGTATGGGGGCCCTGTGGTCCCTTTGGCGAGGTCGATACCAAAGATTACGATTGATGACCTTCTGGAGGCAACAAAACCAGAGAAGCCATTCCCATTCGACAAAGACACAGATATGAGTGTTGGTGGAGCTTTTGCCGATTTGTTAGACTACTGGATAGAAAAGTTCACTTCAGTATTCAAGTGAGACCCAATTGAACAAAAAATAAAATAATGCAGCTTGTGAAATAACTCAATAAAGTAGCTGCAGTTGGAGTGTTAATTCAATGTAATTCTATAGCTACTACTAAATGTTTCAGAAATCTATGTTTTGAATAAAAAAGAATCTGCATTATCAGTAATTTTTGCGTGCTAATTCATTGTAATTTTATATCTGCTAATACATGTTTCAGCAATCTATGTTTTGAATAAAAAAGAATCTGCATTTTCACTATTCTTGCATGAAAGTACACCGTGTTATGATATATAATCAGTCACCAATAATTACTACAGGAACAAAATCCAAGCATCCCTCGTAATAAACTTTCAATTTATGAAGTTGGAGGAGAGCTTAATTGATTAGAGGAATCCTCACATAATGAAGGTTCTTGGTAATCCTGATGCCCATCCCCTAGCCCATATTGATAAAAGCAAAAGAAATCGCTATCCTCTCACTATGATCCCAAGCATCTTCTCCTTCACATCTTCATCCACATCATACAAGGCAGAACTCGTATTAAAGTTGACCAGTTTCCTAATTAGGTACTGGTTCAAGTCTTTCAACCTGACATATATATGCTTCATTGCTTGTAACTTATCTCCAGCAAAGGAAACAACGAACCACCCTATCTAATTCAATGAAGCTGCAATCCCTCCAACGTCACCACGGCTCTCACCCATTCCATGTTTTCTCATATTTCCTTTAGAGCATAAATATTGCAAAGGTAAATATAGGGCCAACACTATTGGGTTCATATGCAAAGCATTCTGAGTAGCAATCTCTGTTAGCTTGATATTGCGGTGAATGAAACAAGCAAAAAAGAGTCGTTTTTAACCTTTTACCCCTCAATATGGCCTTCTTACGATTTACGATTCAAAATTACGACTCGATTCTAAGTGTTCCCAAAAGATTTTCGAATCCATTCACAATTCCACAACCTTGGCAACCATATTACTTCAAGAAACCAAATTTTTATCGAGCATCTCATCAAATATCAGACATGAACAACCTAAAATATGATCACTAGCTCCAAGTACAGATATAACAGTGACTTAACCGGTCTCTGCTCCTAACGGAACCATTTAACAAAAAAAGCATTCAGCGTCAAAGAACTACAATTACACTACACAGAAATATAAAAGTAAGTGAAAAAATTATTAGAAACTGCAATGCTAATTCAAATAACGCAAATTATTGCTATATTAACACAACAGAAACAATTCTAAAACAAAAAGGAAGTAAAATCCCATCTTAATCCAGAAAGAAAAACTGATAAAGCCTCTCCTGGACCATGTTTCTTTTGATTGTTAATCAATGTGTTGCAGAGAGTTTGAATCTCAAACCGACATTCTATCAAACAATATCCTAGCATAATCCATAAGCCTTAACAACAAAAGGGTAAGTAAAATCATGGAACTCAACAGAAACGGGTTTCTCAAAAAAATTCATCAAAACTGAACCACAGATTGCATTGAGAGAAGAGGGAGTTTAATGTTTGGATGGGTTTGTTTGAGGAGAATACCATTACAGATCACGTAGGTGTACAAGATTTGGTATTGGGGAAGAACGTACGCTCACAAAAGGAAAGGTATTTGAAGGATTTGAGAAGAGGAGAAATAACGACTAAATCGTAGTGAACGGATAAGCTGCTTGTGATTCGATATTAATCCCACATCGGTTGCGATGAAGAGTCCGAGAAACTGATAGAAGTATATAATGAGAGCTTTGGCCAATGGAAGAGTATCTTTGCGCTTGGGGCAATGACGCAGTCAGTGAGGTAATAACCGAGGCGCGTCAATTGCTGGTTGAAAACTATTTCCAAACCCCCTCCTAGGCCTGGGTTACGCCTTGGCCTTCGAGAATTTCTGGAAGGGTCCCCTTAAAAGGGTATGACCCTACAATTCTCAATTCAAATTTTTGTTATCTGTTCATCATGAAGCGTTAGTCTTCGAAAGTTTCGATTGTCTGTACTTTTCGGAACAAGGGTTCCAGTTAGCTGGTTGGGAACCCACTTCAGGACTTAAAATGGATTCTTTCTCACAGATAAATGGTTCTGCAGTGGCAAACTTGTATGGTTCTGTATTACAAATTATTTTATGAGTGTTATTATCACATTTAAAAGGAAATAATTATGCAAAGATTTTCTTTTTTTTTACCAACCAAACAACTATATTAAATCATAACTCATTTTGTTACATGCCAACCAAACAAAACCAAGAAGCCTTCAAACCTAGTTTCCAAAATGAATTTAGGAAACCGATTTCTGGGACGAGTTACTGATTCAGAATGACTGTCAAACGAGGCCTTAGTCAAGTAACATAACTCCGGATACCTTTTTGTGGTCAGTAAGAGCCAGGCACTCTCTCCCAAAGGATATAACAGAAACAAAGAGCTCAAACTTGTATTATCTCAAACCTCAATCACTCACAATAGGCCATGGCTGGTCTAGCAAATCTGAACGGAATCTCAGATACCCTAATCACCAAACCAAAGCTTTTCCAGATCCAAAGGACTCCAAGACCCACAATAGTTGGATTTGGTGGCAAGAAAACAGAGGAATTCCATGAACACCCACTACAATTACAAACTTCAAGAAGAGTAGCAATATCCCTTGCCTCCATTGCTCTTTCAGTGCAGTATGGCATTGGCATCTCTCATGCTGAAGATAATGGATTCTGGATCACTGGCCCATTACCTATACCTCCAGTTTCTAGTAGTAAGCTTTCTGTTGCATTACTTCTTTCACACACCAACAATGTTTTTTTTTTTTTTGGTTCCTCATTGATTAGATTACTTTGGTTAACTTACTTTGCCTGTGGCTGATAAGAAGAAGGATTTACAATAGCAGATAACTAAGTTTGAGATTTTGAATAACTTTGTCGTGAATTGCATCAATCTAAATTCTATAATGAGTCAAGGAAACATCTGAAACAGAACCAATAAAATATAATTTGGAATAACTCCAGGAGATCATCATTAACTGTTAAGAAAGAAAGATAAAACGAGATGAAGAGGAAATCAAGCACACACAAGACACATATTTACATGGTTCGGCAAATAGCGCCTACGTCCACGGATGCAAAGCTCAGAAAAAGTGTTACATAGAGAAGCCACGAAAAACGTGATAAATACCCTGTAATTAGGGTTAAACATAAACTTAGTTCGATTGGTGGAGTTGATGGTTGGATCATCAATAATTCCTGAATGCCTCAGTAGCATCAGTCTCCACATAACAACAATCTCCTACTTGGAGACTGAATGAGAATGACTATCACATCTGCAATCTCAAGAACAACAGTACCAACCCGGTGTGCATTATCCCCTTGTCTTTAAACTAGAAGACCAACAGAAGATGAACATGTCCTAAGCTTCTCAATTGTTACTGCCTTAGTCAACATATCTGCATGATCTTCTCCAAACTGATCACCTTCTACTCCAGAAGTAAACGTATGAAGTGATACCTGTTATCAACATTAACCTCCCTTTCTCTTAACCTATATTGAAAATCTTGTTTGCAGAGATTGCGAATGAGAAGACGGGGACTCGTTCTTTCATCAAGAAAGGAATTTATATAGCAAATGTAGGACCCAAAGGAAGTGCTTACAGGCTCAAGAAGTATGCCTTTGACCTCACTGCAATGGGAGATTTGATTGCACAAGATGCCTGGAATTATGTGAAGAAGTATCTTCGCCTTAAGTCCACCTTCATGTACTATGATTTCGATACCGTTATCTCCGCAGCACCAGTCAGCGATAAGCAACCACTTACTGATCTGGCCAACAGATTGTTTGACAGTTTTGAGAAGGTAACAAATGCATCTATAACTGATTGTTTGCTAAATATTTGAACTGGCCAACAGATTGTTTGACAGTTTTGAGAAGGCAACAAATGCATCTATAACTGATTGTTTGCTAAATATTTTGAACTGAACATAATCATATTAAAGTAATCTGTAATCACGGGCTAAATTTTTATGCTGATTGGCAATCAGCATACTTCAGATTCATCATTTCCCAACACATTTTAATACAGAAATTCTCATGAAGGTGAACCCATTGTCAATAGAAGATCGATTAGATAACCTTACACTTTCATTACTGTAATTATGGAAGAGTTGCAAAGATACTGATACTATTCAACCATACTCATTTTTGTTGCTAATTTCAAGAAGAAAAATTGAAACAGCTACCTAAGAAATTTGAATTTCTAATGTTTTGACAGCTTGAAGATGCAGTGAAGATGAAGAGTCTTTCTCAGACAGAAGCATGTTATCAAGACACCATAACCATTCTCCAAGAGGTTATGAATCAAATGGCGTAAATCTCTGAAATCTGCGACACTGATTTGCTTACAATCTTTCATGTGGCTGAAAGGAATATGAAATAACAAATTTACTTGAATCAATACCATTTGTTCAAGACAAGTACATTATATATGTATCTGTGTGTGTGAACAACGACTAAATTCTCCCAGACTGAGCCAGTCGGAACATACAATGCAAGAGTTAAATCATGAAAAAATGGGAATGATTTTTGCTCCAAAAATCAGAACAAAACTTATGATATATATGGGATGAAAGAAGGAAATAGAAATTCATTTCACAAAACAGACCAAACATGGAAAATGTAATCACACAGAGAGGCACCACTTAATTCAAGCTAACCTGCTAACAAATTGACCAAGCTAACCATAGATGCCTGAGGGGGCACCTTGGCTAGGACATCAGGAAAAAAAAAAAGTATATTTGTGGCACCCCTAAATTCATTGTTACAAATGCATTCCCTCACTATACAAATTACAAGGAGCCCATGTTAGAGACTTTTTTTTAATAAATAATAGTCACTTAAAATACAGATCACGCTTGTGGCAAAGAGATAACAGAGAGCAATTATCCCATCCAATTTCAGCCATAACTCAAGCGCGAATCTGAGGGTCGCATGTTGGTCTGACGCCGGGGAATCCCAATTTCACAGGCATTAACTCTTGCAGCAAATCGGAGAGAGCAGAGCGATTCGCCCACCGAGGAAGGGTTGGGAGAAATGTTGACAAACATCAAGGTCTTTGAGTCTCCACCTAGGCATGGCTGATTGACAATTGATTTATCAAAGAAATAAGTCAAAATAACACCCAATAATTTGAAAGCAGTCAGTGCAGTCAATGATGCAATAAAAACAGAAACCATAATATGTCCACCTTTGCTCACCAAATAGAAATCGTAAAATTACTGAAGCAGATGAAGCGTTTTTATTAGAGCTCCATAATAAGGTATAAATGAAATACATGAAAAAATAGAATGGAAAAAAGCAAAACTTAACCACATTGTGCAGCTGATTTAATGAATCACTAGATTTACTCGGTGATGTTGTTAATAGTTACTACCACTCTTGCCTACTTAAAATTCAATAGAAAAATTCAAATACGTAGGAAAGGTATTTTTTTCAAGTATCAAAGGAGATGATGAATACAGAAATTTTCAAATAAAAATGAGCTTGCAATAGGAATAATCAATTCAGACTAGTATACAAAGGTTAAGGGAATATTTTACTACATGCTGGGAGAAGGTTTGACTTCCTCATGAGAGATGAGCTTTCTACCACAAAGGGATGACATTATCAATCCAAATCATCCGCCTAACTGCAGATCATACTTACATAGGAACTTATTATGTAGTTTAGAGCCATGTGCCAGTACACTTGGACTTTGCCGAAAATTAGAAATGTATGAAGTCCGTGCCAAGTGAGGATTCTAGGACTGGAGTGTCCAACAAGTCTATATAGCCTCTATTTTTAATTTTCAAGATAAAAATATGATTCATGCCATGAATATATATATATATACAAGATACACATTCAGATAAGCTATATGTTAGATCTTGCATGTTTACATGCAACAGTTTATAAATAAAAATGGAAAGTTCAACCTTCATCTTAAATATTCACAATAGTCGTATCAAGGCCATTTCATCAAAATAACAAAATGAGGTAAAATGGAAATATTCCTATTCATGTATGGACAAGTACAAACGTGGGTTTTAAGAGTCTGACACCTGACCAACTCGCCAACACATACAACTTGGTGGTCTGGCTTTCTTATGGAGAAGTTCATTAATGATGAAAGGAACTCATCCAACAAATATTTCTGTCGATAGGAAGCCAAATCCAGCATCCTGATTTAAATATTCGTTTCTGACATCCTAATGAGACCATTAAATGGCTTTAACTTTTCTAGTTATTACAAAAAGGAGAAAAGGATCAGTATTGCATACTGGGAATAATTCAAAACTAAGAGTTGTATACAATTGTGTCTAAACTTAGGAGCTTTCTTTTTCGCTTGTATAACAGTATGGACAATTTTATTAATAAACCAAAGAAGGCTACTACACCCTTATTTCCACAAAGATAAACAGAGAATAGAAGCAACTTTAAAATAAAAGCTAAAACCATTTCATTTCTTATTCTGTAATTTGGGCTCCAGTTCATCAAATCTTGTAACAAATGGCACATGTTACCTGAAGAAGATATGTAAGCTTTGAATTCCTAAATGGCACATGGTCCTCTTTCTTTGCCAATGCAAATATGACATCGCTCAAGGACGATAAACTTTTATTAATGGCCTGATCATAATTGCACAAGAATAAGTGTGCCAGATTGTAAATAGATGCATATTGGAAAACCAAGCAATACTTAACGCCACAATGATTTTGGTAGGAATACCTGAGTTTCCTTTAACCGGTCACCTGTTGACCCGCTCTTTGAAAGCCGCTCACTGCCCGCAAGGTCAATGAGGTTAAGAACACCCTGCACTTGTTGGTCGGTGCTCTAGGGAACGAAGAAAGGGGATCAGTGGATGAACACACTTAGAGAAAAAGAGATTGTTATACATTTAATATGGTCTGACATTAAGCGTTTGATACCTCATTAACGCCAGATATCCGCAAAGTGAACACGAAATGACTTCTTGAAGATTGCTCATTCATTTGGGTCTTTCCTACTGACCTAGATAATTTAAAATTAAATAAATAAATAGTAAGTAACAAAGCTACTTCCTTAGTCACAATGAATTCCTTTCAATACAAACAAATATATATATAAAACCTACAAGTCAAACATATATATTCATCACATTTGAATTGGTTCATTATACAGAAATGCATTTTTTATAGTTGTTGGATGTAATAAACAGAAGAACTAACAAATCCATCCCGCCGTTTGTCAATTTGCTAAAGTAGATAGATAAAGTCAAAATTCCATCTCTCATGCTAATCAGCAAAATACAAAGAGAGTATGGATTTTGTAAATTTCAGTTTATTATCACATGATATTAACTTAAGAAACCTATAAAAGAACAACTGAATATTTATCTACCTGCTTTGCCCAGCCTGATGTAGAAGCGAAGAAACCTCTCTGATACTGCAGACATCCACAATGGTAAGATCGGAGACATAGGTATGTCCATTAGCGTCATGTTTAATTGTGTACTGCTGCTTTCCAGTTAAACTATTATCTGTACGTAGCACATCTGAACAGCTTGATCGATTTGTTGATAACAGATCACGAATAGTTTCATTGTATATTTCCAACATTGAGGCCTACAATTGTTTAAAGTCACAGTATAGTAGCTAACAACTTAACAACAAACATTCAAAGCATCTAAAAGGCAAAGTAGGAAACAGATGATAAGCAAGATTTAAAATTCCACCTGCATTTTGTATTTCCAACCCTGGGTTGATAAACATTGACTAGTTTGAAAAATCTGTTCCAATGAGAGAGGTATCAGCCCCTTCTGATCCTGTGATTCTGGCCTACCCATCATAGTATAAGTTTTACCTGAACCTGTCTGACCATAAGCAAAAATACAGACCTGCAAAAACCGAAGCATCATCTTTTTGTGGGGTCTGTGCAAATATAGAAGCATGTAAGAATATCTAAGATAGTTCTAAAACAGTGTCATATACTTTTGAGAGCCATGGCTACCCTACACCCCTGAGTGTCCCTTAGATCACTTGTACAAACTTTTCCAAAAGAAACAGTGTAAAACCTGCTTCCTAGCTCGGGAAGTATTTTGTAACAATATAGAAACTAGGCCCTGAAGATCTATATGAAATCATTACATAACAATTACATAATAGGGTCCTCAGCCAGTGTATTAATAAATAAAAAAAACGGAGACTGGTAGTGATTTCAGATGACAGTTTATTTAGAATTTG
>JAUPMG010000005.1:4402508-4418601 GCA_031762675.1 Pachysandra terminalis
GGGGGTTTTGTCTTATCTAGGAATGGCGGCAAGATGGTGACGTTGCTCATTGGAACTTGTGTGAAAGTGACACATGCGTGCAGAACTGTGTTGCTCAAGTTCCAAAGCAACCTTTTACAGAGCAGTTTTTAAGGTTTGAAATGATTTGGTCTCTTTCTCTGACTGTGATTTAGACGTGTTGGAATACACGCATCCCTCAAGATATTTTCCATGACCACGTGTCACTCTTAACACTCGAGGGTCCCCCTCTAAACACTTGTCCTACTAAGAGTAGGAAACTCTCTCTACAAACACTGGTCCCCATCCTCCATTGAAGATGATCGAATGTCTGAATAAAAAACCAAAAATTCATAACCCTGAAACAACAGTGATTAAAGACACCGAAAGAGAAAGAAAAATTTTCAAACCTGTGAGGTTTTATTGCTCTATAACTGCATTTACTCCTCTTTCCTCAGTTATTGCAACCCTTCCCTTCTTTCTACCCTTCTCTCTGTCTGTCTCTACAGGTCAAAAATTGACAAAAAACGCTCTTGACAGAACGGTTGCGCGACGGTTTAGTCTGTCTCAAAACAGACTTTCTACCTTACTCTCTGATTGATAAATATAATTAGTTCATTCTAATACAGTTATCCTTTTACAAATCCGTCATCACCAATATTAGGCTCAAAAGTAAAAACTGATTAATCGGTTTCGGTTGAAGTAGTAGAACCTATGGGCTTATATTGGGCCCTTTATAAGAAAGAGCGGTTATTTCCACGTGTGGTACGAGGTCAAAAATATGACGGCGTTATTACTCCGTTAATATTACATGACGGAAAGCTGTGATGACGTGGAATAATAAAAGACCGTCGGATTGTTTTTATGATTATTTACGTTGAATATAAGGTTTGCGCGGGTTTTGGGGAAATCAACCCCTCCGCTTTGTGCTCGTTTCGTTTGTTCTTAATATTTCAGTTTCAGATGGAAAAAAGAAGAGAGAGAAGTAACAGGAAAGCTGGAGAAATAGACGAGAAGAAGACAAACCTTAACCCTAACCCTAACGCGTACATTTATATAGTAAGAATTTCTGTCGATTGTTATTTATTATTATTATTTTTTTCGATTCTTAGAATATACACATTTACGATCGGATCGCATTTGCATGTTTATAATTCTAAATCCGTTTCTCAATTTTTTTTTTCATGAATTGTATCCTATATTCCATGGATTAGATTTCTTTTTAGGTTATTTGCGATCAGACCTCATTCGTTTCTTCATGGATTTGGTTGTTAGAACAGCAATAAAGCTTTAATTTTTACTGTAGATTGTTTTTATCAACCCTTGTTCTTCCTTGTTTCTTGATTCTTTTTAATCTGTTCGAAAGATATTCTGAATAAATTAGTAATTATAATGATTCGTTCTGCTAGCTTGTTTCCTTCACTAATGTGAAACAATTATATCCTCTCGTCGTAAAAACATGAAAGCCCTGCTCGGTATCATTTCCTCGCTTGGGATTCCGTTATTCATCATCAGATCAAACGATGATATGAAGATATCTATTTTTGATCTTCTTTGTTGATTAGTCACATCTTTTTTTTTTTTTTTTAAAAAAAGAAAAAATGTTATCGTCTGTTGTTTAGTGTTTATCTTTCTACCTGTTTGAGATATATGATTGTATAACCTTCTTTTTCAATTAATTTTAGGATCAATGTCGGATCCTGTTGAAGATTCCACTTCCGAATTGGTGGAGGAGAAGATAAGCGAAAACGTTATTCATAACCGCTCTTCTTCTTCTTCTTCTTCTTCGGAGTCTGAAAGCGAAAACTTCTTGCCATCAAGGAAGAACCGCTTGTTTGGCAGACAAAAACCTGTACACACAGTCCTCGGCGGTGGAAAATGTATGTAAAATTGCTTATTAAAATGTATGTAAAATTGCTTATTATCTTCCCATTTTTCCAATTTTGTTTCATATTTTTTCTTTGTAAGCTGTCTTATATGGAAGAATCATGTCTACACTGTGATACTATTCCACTAGTAAGTGTACATATATATTCTGAGGAACTGTTGTTCCTATTCTTTTCATTTCGAATCACATTATCATGGGAAATTTGATAATCTCTTGTATGTAAGGCTGCAATAAATTCAATCATATACATTGTACAATCTCCCCCATCTTATTTGATTTTTAACCCACACAGGTTAGCTCAACTGGCAGGCTCTCCTATAGTGTTTAAACTCGATATCAGATCAGGGATCGTCCTGGTCCAATACCGAGTTGGATCACCGATCCAATTTGTGATTGGCCGATCCAAACATGGCCCATTTTTTTTTTTTTAAAATCATAAAAGTTTTTAGGGGTGTTGGACAATCCATATTGGATTGTTCGATCTGACTCGTTTGAAGCTGAGTCAAATAAATTTTGCAATTTCTGGGATCGGCTTGGGTCGTGATTCGTCCCGAGCCGATCCCAAGTTGTATCGGCTGATCCGACTCGGAATCGTCCGATACTTAACACTATGCTCTCTAAAGCTTAGGAATTGGAGGTCCTAGGTTCAAGTCCCCAGGTTTACTTGATATATGGTCCTTGTGGGCGGGGTCATATATTCGGGGTTTACCCTGTCCCCACTAGGTGGGGTCGGGGGTTCCACACCACCCAAAAAAAAGCTGACATTTATCAGAACCCAGCAGTTCAGCCTCCTAGCCATCAAGATTTGTGATTAACATTGCACTGGTTAATGGTTGCTAAATATGCAAGAATGGTGTGACTTTTTCACATGGTAGTCTTAACTTTCTTCTATGGGACGAATTAGTTGTTGAGTTTTTTGTTGACCCTTCATTGGAATTTTTTCTTATTTGAAGCAATTCAGTTTGATCATCCTGATGTTAATTAATTATCTGTTTTTGGTTCAGCTGCTGACATTGTGTTGTGGAGAAACAAGCAGATCTCCGCATGCATTCTTGCTGGTGGGACTGTCATATGGCTTCTTTTTGAGTGGTTAGGCTATCATTTGCTAACTTTTCTTTGCCATTTTCTTATACTCGCATTGGCAACATTGTTCCTCTGGTCAAACTTGGCCTCCTTCATTAACAAGTAGGTTTCTTCTCCTTTGTTCCTCTTATTATTTGGTTTCTTATATAGTTGGTGTTATCATCTTATATGACCTAATCTTAGCTTTGAAACTGTGCTTTTTGTGAACTATGTCTATGATGGCGTTATTGAGCTCAATACTTTAAAATTTTAGCAATCTGAATATAATGGATGTTTCTTCTTCCTACCAGATGTGTTGTTTCTCACAGATTCTAGTCGGTCCACAAGTGCTAACATTCTCTCTAGTCAGAGAACAAACTCTTCTAGATTTTTTTTTTTTTTTGGTTAGAGACCGACTCAATAGATCGGCAACTTGGTTTTCCCCCTTGGTTGTGGGTCAAGTGAGTTGTGATTGAGTTGAGTATGAACTGTGTTTGCAAGTTGAATTGAGATGTGAGTTAACTAAGTGCGTGTTAAGGAGTGTTCCAACTCCCAAGTGAAGTTTGTCTTAAGTAAGTCGAGTATTAGTGTGTGTGGCGACAATACAAATGTGTTGTACCAAGTGTTTGGTGCATCACATGTACAATATTAAAATTCTCCAATAAAAATTATTTCTTTTGAAGTTTCTCTTCAAAGGATTCTGCTGTTGCATGTCTTCAATCTGGAATTTTTTTTCTTTAATTGTTAAGTCTGTATTATTATACTTTTTGATATATGGAAGCAACATTGTTATCCTATTTTTCATATTCAGGTTCCCACTGAAGCTTCCTGAGGTTATATTACCAGAAGACTTGTTCGTGACCATTGCTCTATCAATGAGAGATGAAGTTAACCGTGCATTTGCAAGCTTCCGGGAGGTAGCTTTAGGAAAGGACTTGAAAGAATTCTTCAAGGTACTGTTTTTAAACTAATGTAGTCTTGTACCACCAGCATTAATATACTCTCTTGCTTTTTCTAAAATTTCAACAAAACTCATTTGCAGGTGATTGCTATCTTGTGGGCTCTTTCTGTTGTTGGCAGTTGGTTCAATTTCTTGACCCTGTTTTACATAGGTGAGCTTTTTTACTTGTCTCTCTTGCGTTATTGGGTGATGTTATCTTCTTTATCTTACATGTATGTAGTACAAGGTGTTCTTCAAGCATTAATATCATTAGTGATTTACCAAATGAGTTAGGGATGATTTAACAGCTGATTCTCTTCCTTGTTGTTTTTCTTTTATGCAGTATTTGTGATACTGCATACAGTGCCAGTGCTGTATGAGAAGCATGAGGATCATGTGGATACTTTTGCAGAAAAGGCGATGGTTGAAATTAACAAGCAATATGCAGTGTTAGATGAGAAAGTGCTCCAGAAGTTACCCAAAAGCCCTTTCAACAAGGATAAGAAGCAGCATTAAAAATAATAATAATAAAATAAAATAATTAGTCGTCCTTAAGGCTTTTCTGTCTTTTTTTTTTTTCATCTTATGTTTAATGCAATTGTCATTCCATATTAAGTGGTGATGAGGAGATAGACCTGGCTATATTTTAAATTATTTTTCTTCTCCTGGTTTCTTAGTTTCAGAGTTACCAGAAATATGAGAGTAAATGTACACAAGAAAAATGTGTTTTTTCACAGGTTATCTCTTGGTATAAATTGAAGAAATAAAATGGGGTTTGTTTTGTCCTGTATGTGGTGCCCATTTAGACGAATGATTTGGTAACATGATGGTATTTTTGTATGATGTGAGTACCATATGTAATGTATGCACCCCCTCCATTCTCTCTGTTTCAACCAAGCAGGTATTGTACATTTCTCTCCAATTAATTCAACTCCTAGACTAAAGCTTTTACTCTGTTATGAGTGGATCTGACATTCAGAGCAAAGATTTGTTACTTTAAAAACTAATGTAGCTGAGGGATGGATTTTCATAATGTCTATTGAGACTGGTCAAAACAACAAGATGTTTGTCAAAGATACTGTGATGTTATAAATAAGAGAATTAAAAATTTGATTCATAAATCCCAATATGGAAAAATTAAAAATTTATTTATTCTTTTTTCAAATGATTTATGAGTTCATAGACCCAACAGGAACAGGAGGAAGTTTTCCAATTATAAGATTTTGTAAAAAGCTTACACTGGAGCCTGCTTGAAAGCTTGACTAATAGAGGTGCTAACCTGAATTTTGTATATATTCCAAGCGTGCAGTGTACTATGGGATACCTCTTCTGAAGAGGATTGCTATCTGATGTGAGACGAATATATATATATATATATATATATATATATATATATGGAAGAAAGACTAGTTAAAATTTGTACAAAAGAATGCCATAAGATTTGTATTATTGGACAAATATATACATTTCTTTTGGGTATTTGCAGGAAAGAGGAAGCAGAAATGAGAAAACATCAATATAAAAGGAGAGCATGACTTGTATTAAATAAACCGTAGATAGACAATTTACAACTCTGAACATCTTATTATCTCACAATATGAAAGGGAAACAAAATTGTTTATTATAGGAGAACTGTTACTGCTGTTTATGTGTATATACATATACTCACCGCACCACCAAAATGGAAGGTGGGAATAAACGAACATCTTCAGTGGTTAAGTAAATATGACTTAAAACTTGGCTTTGTTTTTACAAATTTGGCTCCGGATCTTCAAATCAGGAAATCCGATGGATATTTGGCAGTCGGAAGTGGCAACCGCGTGTTTCTTGATGAACCCCAACACCGTCACCCTACCGGGGATCCTTGTTCTGGTTTCTATCAGGATCTCCCCTGCCATCACGTCGCTTATCAGACGACTCATGTTCGACCCGAGTTCGTCCGCCTCCAGAGTCAACCGACATCTCAGCGTCTCCGATCCCCTCGCCGGTATGTTCCCCGGAGACACCTCCACCTCCCCCACCTGATTCTCAAGGTAAAACAACAGGCTATTCCCTGAGCCATGCTTGAAACTCGCGCGGTTTGGGTTCTCCACCAGGATCTGGAGATCCAAGGTGATGTTCAGCTGGATTCGTACTACCGGAAACGATATTCGAGGGGCGATACCATCTACGGTGGCGGAGAGGACTCGTGTCCTGGGGTCTTTGGCCTTGAATACCGTGAAGGCCAGGATGAGGCCGACGATGAATAGGGTAAGCAGCAGAAGAGCCACCGAAACTACCGCAATCAGGCACCGCCGCTTTCGAACGTCTCGCCGTCGCTTTAGGTCGGGAATTTCACCGTCTTCCGTCATCCCTCTTTGTCTTTGCAGATAGATAGAAAGAAAAGAGTGGTTTTTAAATAATAATAATAATAATAATAATAATAATAAATGAGAAACGAAAGAGTGGTTGCGGAGAAAGGAAGGGAAGCTTTAAATGCATTCTTCGAACGCGCAACTGTAAAACTTATTTTAATTACCAAAAATAAAACAATAGACTTATTTTTCTTTGAAGAAAGAGGAATTGTAAATTTAGATTTTAGAATAGAAAAAAAATAGGCTTTGGGTTGAAATATAAAAAGGAAAGCGCGTTTTGGCAGTCCTCTTCTTGATGCCCAGCATGTTCGTGCGCTTGTTTTACGGAGGATGTGGTGATCCGATTCCAAATTCTTTGATATTTTAATTTGTTCATTCAAAATTCTACCCATTCAATGTTCATGTCCCAAATCAGTATATACGTGTCTACAATCCTAATAACGCATATATTATATAACGACGAACCACAAATACAACAACCTAAAAGAGGGAAAAAAAAATTAATAGAGAAACGGTGGACGAAAAATTAATAGAGGCGTCGCTACGAAAGTACCAAAAATAGGGAAGTCGGATCCTCTGTTCACAAAGCCTGTTAATTTAGCCCAAAGGTCGACATGTGGCATTGGACCCTACCCCTAAAGAAAAGGGTTAACGGTGAAAAACAATGAACGTTAAACCCTTTAGGCTCTGTTTGATACAGAGAATTGGACGTTAAACCCTTTAGGTTTCGTTATGCCAACACCGGCCTCACCACCTTCTACATGTCCGACCATTGTTAGCTCTAAACCTTAATCATATTTTTAATTTCGCTTTCTTCACGCAACCGTACCTATTTTCGACGTTGTTCCACCTCACACACACTTGATAACCAGAACTGGAACAAGATCAGAACTTGTTTGCAGGATAGCAAGGTTTGTAAGTCTTTCTGATGAAACTATTGATACCTTTCAGGCGTTCTAGCATTTGTCTTCGATTCAGATACGTCACAGTGCAGATCTTTACGATGGAGTTTCTCGATTTTTTTTTTTTATCATTTTTTTTTTATTTTTTTTATGTTTTGAAAAGGGTATAAGATGGAGTCCCTCTAGCACTTTATGTTCCAGATCTGATGCATGATTCCTTTTGTTTTTTTGTTTTTTTTTATTCCTTTTGCTAGTAAGGCTTTCTGAATTTCTCAATGGATTTTTCCCCAATTCACTTGGCTTCAAAGTTCAAACAATCACATATGAAATCTAAAAGAACTATCTTCCATCCCAACTCCAGTAACCTCCGAGCTTGAAAGCTACATAAAACCAAATTTCTCTTCTATAGCCTACATCGAAAACAAAATCGCAACAAGATGATGATTGATTGTTTCGGAGAAGATGGATCTCTCTTTCTTTCTGGTTGACCGACTCAGAGAAAATGGATCTCTCTCTCTTTCTAGTTCATTGTCTCGGAGAAAATGATTGAGAACGACCATTAGATGTCTCTCGTTCTGGTTCATCGTTCCAAAGAAGACAATTGATAACGACCATAAGATCTCTCTCTTTCTAATTCATAGTTCTGGAAAAGACTATTGAGAAGGAAAAAAAAAAACCATTACTTAGTGAAATGAAGTTTTCTTTTAGCAAAGAAACAAGAGAATCCTAATTTTCTGTATCAAACAGAACCTAAAGAGTTTAACGTCCGTTTTTTTGTTTTAAACGTTAGCCCTTTTCTTTACTGGGTCCACTGCCACATGTCAACCTTTGACTAAGTCCAAAAGATTGTTAACAGGCATTGTTAACAGAGGAATATTTCTATTTGACAGCAACAATAACGACACCCACTAGAGTTTGGAGAATTCTACTATGCCGACCTCGGCATACTACCAACCGATTGCAGCGGTTGAGATTTTATGTATAAAAAGATTTGACGGCTTAGATAAAGTTCTCTACTATACCGATGAGAAAATGTCGGCACCATATACTAACTCCTAGAGTTTTAGTTATGAGTTAGTCTACAGTACTGATATTTTCTCACCAGAAAACTTTATCTAAGCCATCCAAATTTTTTACATGTTAAATTTCAACCGTTACGAGCATAATAGAATTTTCTTTTATTTATTAGTTTAGTTCTCATAAATATGAGAAAATGCCTAATTAGCGCTCCGCACATTCACCTCTTTCTTGGACAGCTAATAGACCCAAAGAATTTATTTTTCTTCTAAACAAAACAAAAAACATATTAAATCCAATCATAATCATCATTGATTAAATACATATACCTTCTGTAGTTGTGCGACACATGATAATAAAGATCCACATATCCTATGCCTAATGTCCCAATCCAAATTCCACTTGGATCTTAAACGTGACTTAACCTGCGTGGGTGGTCTAGACTAGGGCTTGCAATTTAAGCTCGGTCTATTCAGGCCCATTGAGCCCGCCCAATTTAAACCGGGTTTAGGCTCAGATTTTGGGCCCATGAGCTTGTCAAGCCCGAAGTACTTAAGAGCGGGCTTGGGTTAGGCATGTATAAGTTCGACTCGACCCAATTTTAATTACCATGCATTTATAATACTATAAGTTTAACATATTTAAAGTTATTTCATCATTTCCCTTATTGATTTTATGATTTTTTTGTATTTTTCATTGAAGGTGTAAAGAATATGTAACAAAATTTGTAAATATAGATGAATATGAAGATTGTAAAAAAATTTATTAATAAAATAAGAAACGGGCTTAATCGGGCGGGCTCGGGATTTTCATATTAATTTAGAACCGGGTTGGGCTTCATTCTTAGGCCTGAAAACCAAGACATGCCAGGCTTGGGCATACATAACGTCCTTAATACCCTATATAAACCCGGCCCAACCCACCAAATTGCCAGCCCTAGTCTAGACTCGGCCTTCCATATGCCTGGTCTTGATGATAGGCTTCCTTTTAAGGCCCATACAAATGAGCCTCCTCCATTATGGGCCTAATAAACTTCTATATAACACTAAACCAAAATTGGGCATAGGACATGCGAAGGTCCAAAAGAGCAAGACCCAGTAATAGATTTACATGAGGAAAAAAAAAAGTGCATAGACCACACACACCATGCGTTCCGGTACCATAACTGTGTAGATGGACAACCAACAAGATGCTATTCTTGTGAGTTATACCAACAATCTTCAAACGCTTTAGGCACAACGATTGTAAATTGTAATTAGCTTACTGAAATAAAAAAAATAAAAAAAAAAAATTCAAATTTCAATTGCTCATAAGTAACAATTCAACAACGAGGAGCTGCTGCACAAAAGCCTTGAACCCCACATTCCATAATGATATTTATATGTTATATTACAAAATTCCAGCACACACGAGAACGAAAAAAAAAAACAAAGTTGCTTGTGTCTAAACCTATAACCTAATAATAATTCCTATATATACATAAATTCAGTTTGTATAACAAGGATTATAACAGGAATCCATGGTGTGTAAACTAGAGATGAGGATCATCGTCATAGCTTGGTCTTATATTTACATTCCGAATCTCCAACCCTTCGATTCAACACATGAACAGTAATGTCGCAAGAAGTGTAAGACGCTAGATGATGCTTAAACAATTTCAGAACAGTAATCCTCCCGGAAATTCTAGTGTAAGTATTGAGGGGCAACGTACCGGAAATGACGTCGGAATAGAGTCGGGAATTGGATAGGAAACGATTGGCCAATATGATAAGCGTGGTATTCATGGAAATCGCGTCGTCGGGGGATATCTTGCTGGCGGGAATTGAGGCTTCTCCCACAAGGTCGCCTCTGTAACGCAAGAGGGCAGAACCGTTGCCGTACTTGAACCCAACCTTGTTAGGGTTTGTAACAGAGGGATCCAGTTTGAGAGTGAGGTTGAGATCGACTCGGATTTTGGGAATGTCGAGTGAGAGCTGTAGTTCCTTTAGTGTGATTGTGGTGACGGCGTGCTTGGGTTTGAAGACGGTAAACCCAATAATCACTAAAAGTAAACCAAGTGACCCTAGAATCACCGTCGCTAATAAACATATTCATCTTCTTCTTCTTCCTTTGGAAACAGTAACACGCTCAGTTTTTCCATCAGTGGCTAAATTCATCATGCCAAAGCAGAACAGAGCTACAGAACTAGCATGCGATCATATCGATCGGAGACGACAGAGGAGAATGTACTGAATGTTGCTTACTATTATTTAATATTTAATTAAAAGTTAGGTTCAGATAATCCATTGAGACGAAACTGACAAATATTTTTTTTTTCCTTTTTTTGCTGCTTTGGCAGTGTAATTTTTGCCACGTGCAAAAATGTTTATATGAGACTCTTGATAAGGATCCTCTGTGATCTTTGTCCCAATTATAGTTTAAAATGCCAAAATTTCGTGAAATTTTAGTTTCAGATGAGTTGGTTGAAATCTGAAATGTCGTTTCTTCGGATTGAATTATTTCGCAAAATAAATGCATGAAATAACTAAAATTTTAGCGAAATCTCGACAAAATTTTTGTACTTTATAAATCCTAAAATCTAGTTGATGGTACAAAAAAAAAAAAAAAGAAGCAAAAAACTGCATTTAGAATTCTATAAATAGCATCAAATTTTCATTTTTTTTTTAACCATTCATTTTTATCCAAAGCTCCCAACTCTCAATTCCCTTATTCAAAGCTCTCAAGCTCCTAATTCTCATTTTCAAGACAATCAAGTCTCAACTCAAAGCTCTCAAGCTCTCAATTCTCATTTGTTGTTATTATTGCAGGAAATTACATAATCTTTGGGGGACTATTAGGAAGGAGTTGATATTGGGTACATTATTTTACTAATTATTATATATAATAAATATTATTACTAATTATTTTTTTCTTCTGCTTTTATAGGTACACAAATGGATTTCAAACCCGGGTAAATTGAAAGCAATCAAGAAATAAAGTTTAAAATTTCAATTTATACATTTATACATTATATTTTTTTAGATGTTAGAATTTGAATCCAATATATTTTGGATACTTATATACTTTTTGGATGTTGTAACATAAATGTTGTATTTATTAATTGTAATTTTGTATTATTTCACATTATTATTCAAAATATTATTTGTTGTTTTTTTTTTGAAATTTGTATGTTCATAAATAATATATATTTTAATGAAGACATCACTTTTTATTGACTAACTTTATTATTTATATTTTAGAATATATTAGTTAGTACTTATTAAAAAAAGAAAGAAATTGGCTAAAATTAAGTCTATATTAAAATACTTTAAATAAAAAAAAAGTGAATTTATTTCGGGGAAATATTTCGAAATTTCACAAAATTTTAGACCTTTATTTTAATAAAAAAAAAATTCACCGAAATTTCAAATATTTCGGTTTCGTTTGGGCTAATCCTTGAAATTTCCGAAGTTTTAAACTATGGTCCGAATGAACCTCGTGTGAACCTCACACGAGGTTCACATGTCTCCATTGGTGGGCCCATTAAGAGGAGGCGGATCCTCGGTGATGAAATGCCCTTGTGATGGACGTGTTATGAGGAACACCCCGCGACTAAATTACAATTCCATCCTCTGTAAAGCACCTCTTCATCGAACTAAATTACAATTTTGCCATCACCTGTGTTTCTCGTAACACGCCCATCACAGGGGTGTTTCATCACAGATGATCCACCCTCCCATTAAGGATGATTTGTATTTTTAAAACCCTGTGAGAAGGAAGAATTTGAAACTACCTTTATTTTAATTGTCTTCTACCTTAATAGGTAAAAGCCTCAATTTTTGTGAGCCCACCTAAGACACGTGTCAATCTCCTATGAGGTTCACACAAGGGTTATAGTAGATCCTCATCCTAACGATTAGTCATATGTATTAGATTTTGCTATATGTATTTTTTTTTTTTTCGTCTTAACTACGTGGTGTTTTTTTTTGTCTTAACTACGTGGTGTCCCCACACCACATTGGGTGTAGGATTAAGCCTTGCTACATGTATTAATGGTTGTCTATCTTGTGAATGTTTTATAAGTTTTACAGAAAGAAAAACGTTAGATTTAGATTAAGGTTTGCCGAATAGACACTTCACGTGGAGAAGTAGATCCCTTAAATAAGCTTCCACATGTGACAAGTATCTCTCTTTGCATCGTCCCTTATAAATCAGAACTCTTTTTATAAAAGATTTTTTTTTTCTTCTAGATCAGTAGAGAGCGGTTACCAAAGTACCACCCACTGACCTTTTTTTTTTCTTTTCTTTTTTTTTTGTAAGCACCACCACCCACCCACTTTAGTATAAATAAATGTCACTTTAATCTTATGCTTGTACTCTCTATCCACTAATTTGATGTTGATTCGTGATAGAAAAACCCAGTTTCTTGTTTTGAAATTTTATTTTAATATACTATAAATCTCAAAACTTTTAGTTTTTAATAAGTATTTATGTAATATTCTTATAATTTATAGTTTTTTAATTTTGAAAAAATAAAATATTTGAATTTATAGGGTCAGACTGAATTGGGCTTGGGCTAGGGCTTGGGCTTGAAGCATTTTTAAGTAAATTGAGCTTAAACCTTTAAGCCCGAACGTCGTGCTAAACTTGGACGCACATAAATAATGTTATATTGGGTGCAAGCCTGGCGCGAGTCCTCCCAAACCCAGCCCATGGTCAACCCTAATTTTAACCTTTGCAATGACAAACCATGCATCATGCACGTGTACTCTAAGACTAAGGTGCACGGCTTCTCATACCTCAAACGTCTTACTTTTATTTTGAAGGAAAGAACAGCTACCAGACTACCAGAGTCAAGTGACATGCACAATGGGTGGACCGGTAAAGCTCACGCAAAACGTATTCTAATTCAACAACCGGAGTCAAGGGACATGCGCAATGGGTGGACCGATAAAGTTCACCAGACGAAATTTATAGAAATCCACCTTTATTTTTATTTATTTTGATTTTCTTTATTTTTTTTCCATTCTTTTAGTAAGAAAATTCTGGTCTTTCATTCAATTAAAAGCTTGAGCTTAAACCAGAGTCTTATAGACCTTCCCTTGACAGGGTAATTCCTCATCAGCGAACTCAACCAGATGCTTATAGACTTTATCTCGAACTTCTAAGCCGCAGATACATGCACGGAGAAGTAGGTGTCTTACACTGATAGTGCATTCCTTGTTTTCATTGATAAAAAATCGTTTTTTCCCCTGAAAAACTGGCCCATGTTACATATATATAATTTTTCAGAAAAACAGACCAATTTTACAAGGCTCCTTACTAGATCATCAATTTACTTCTTATTTCTGTTTGTAATGATTCAGAGATTTCAATCATTACCTGGAACCTGATTAGACTGAATCAAATGTCTTTTTATGTGCTCCGGTGACTCATTCATATATCTTCTAAATATATTAAGATCATACTAGTTTCTATAGGATCATAGGCTAAAACACTTCCTCTCAAGTTGAGAGAGGTTACCTCCCTTGATCAAAGTGCTTTTCTCTAATGACAGGATGATTTTAGAGTGTTTTAATTAACTAGATGATCTTTCACTTCAAACCTCCTGAAAAAACAACAAAGGTTGATATACTAGCCTACTATTACCATATTGTATACAGTGATGTATATCAACTTCCTCTGTTTATTATGGTGCCATACTCGAATTATCAGAAAAATCAAGGCAGTTTTAGATCAACACCCATCTCATACCCTGCCTCGTGCAACATACAAGACTTCCCTTCCCTTCTCAAAATGCTTTCCCATTCCAAAGTATTGATTTGGTAATCCATTCATTCCCTTGCTAGTCATATAAGTAAAAGGAAATACACCTTTGATAACATCTCAGTAATTCTTATGTTGATTAGACATGCCTAATCGAGGATTCATCGGTCCGTACTTGTTCCAATCAGCAGGAGTTACCTGAATCATGAATCTGAGGGTCCCATGTTGGTCTGATGCTGGGGAATCCCAATTTCACAGGCATTTACTCTTGCAGCAAACCGGAGAGAGCAAAGTGATTCACCGACCGAAGAAGGGTTGGGAGAAATGTTGACAAACATCAAGGTCTTTGAGTCTCCACCCAAGCAAGGCTGATTGACAATTGAATTATTACAGAAAAAAGTCAAAATAACAGAGAATAGAAGCAACTTTAAATGAAAAGCTAAAATTATTTCATTTCTTATTCTGTAATTTGGACTCCAATTCATCAAATCTTGCAATAAACAAGGAGTTACCTGAAGAAGATGTGTAAGCTTTGAATTCCTAAATGGCACATGGTCCTCTTTCTTTGCCAATGCAAATACGACATCGTTCAAGGACGATAAACTTTTATTAATGGCCTGATCATAATTAAACAAGAATAAGTGTGACAGATTGTAAATAGATGCATATTGGAAAACCAAGCAATACTTAACGCCGCAATGATTTTGGCAGGAATACCTGAGTTTCCTTTAACCGGTCACCTGTTGCCCTACTCTTAGAAAGCCGCTGACTGCCCGCAAGATCAATGAGGTTAAGAACACCCTGCACTTGTTGGTCAGTGCTCTAGGGAACAAAGAAAGGGGGATCAGTGGATGAACACACTAAGAGAAAAAGAGATTGTTATACATTTAATATGGTCTGCTTACGCATTTGATACCTCATTAACACCAGATATCCGCAAAGTGAGCACAAAATGACTTCTTGAAGATTGCTCATTCATCTTGGTCTTTCCTACTGACCTAGAAAATTTAAAAATAAATAAATAATAAGACACAAAGCTACTTCCTTGGTCACAACAAATTCCTTTCAATACAAACAAATATATATATATAACCTACAAGTCAAACATAAATTCATCAAATTTGAATTGGTTCATTATACAGAAGCAATTTTTTAATATTTATTGAATGTAATAAACAGAAGAAGTAACAAATCCATCCCGCTGTTTGTCGATTTGCTAAAGTAGATAGATAAAGTCAAAATTCCATCTCTCACGCTAATTAGCAAAATACAGAGAGAGTATGGATTTGTAAATTTCAGTTTATTATCATGTGATATTAAACTTAAGAAACCTATAAAAGAACAACTAAATATTTATCTACCTGCTTTGCGCAGCCTGATGTAGAAGCGAAGAAACCTCTCTGATACTGCAGACATCCACAATGGTAAGATCGGAGACATGAGTACTTCCATTAGCGTCATGATTAATTATGTACCGCTGCTTTCCAGGTAGCAAGTCTGACCCTTCTGATATATTTGTTGATAACAGATCACGAATAGTTTCATTGTATATTTCCAACATCGAGGCCTACAATTGTTTAAAGTAACAGTATAGTAGCCAATAACTTGACAACAAAAATTCAAAACATCTAAAAGCCAAAGTAGGAAACAGATGACAAGCAAGATTTAAAATTCCACCTGCATATTGTATTTCCAACCCTGGTGGGTTGATAAATATTCACTAGTGTCAAAAATCTGTTCCAATGAGCGAAGTATCAGCCCCTTCTGATCCGGTGCTTCTGGCCTACCCATCATAGTATAGGTTTTACCTGAACCTGTCTGACCATAAGCAAAAATACAGACCTGCAAAAACCGAAGCATTATCTTTTGGTGGGGTCTGTGCAAATCTAGAAGTATGTAAAAATACCCAAGACAATTCTAAAACAGTGTCATATACTTTCGAGAGCCATGACTCCCCTACACCCCTGAGTGTCCATTAGATCACTTGTACAAACTTTTCCAAAAGGAACAGTGTAAAACCTGCTTCCTAGCTCGGGAAGTATTTTATAATAATATAGAAACTAGGCCCTGAAGATCTATATGAAATCATCACATAACAATTACATAATAGCGTCCTCAGCCAGTGTATTAATAAATAAAAAAAACGGAGACTGGTAGTGATTTCAGATGACAGTTTATTTAGAATTTG
>JAUPMG010000005.1:4445226-4455720 GCA_031762675.1 Pachysandra terminalis
GACCAAGTAACTCAGTAAAACTCGAACGTGTTTTTTGTTAACTCGATCAAGTAACTAGGTTTTGGACTAAATTACCCTTGACTACTTTCTAATTCCCAAATTCCTATAAAAGTAGTTTAAAAAAAAAAAAATGAACCCAAATTCTAGTTGTGGGAGTTTTTCTTCGTTTTATAGATATGGGTATTCATAGGTCATAATAAATTAATATTATTTATAATGAGTTACTTATAAATTATTAACACAAATATTATTATTTTATTATATTTTTAAAATATTAATATATTTTTACATTGACCAACTGGTAACTAGGGCCGATTTACCAAGTTACTCGGATAGGTAGACTCCCGGTTTACCGGGCCTATCCGAGTTTTTAAACACTGCCCTAGATACTGTTGTGGACATATGATGGATGATTATTAAGAAGCAGTATTTAAGGGAATGATACTTATGGGGATTTGATGATACATTACAGATTTTTTGTTGGGTGTTGAAATCTATTTATATTAGTTTCTGTTAAATAATTGTGGGAATCAAAAACCTATTATTAGCAAACACCCGCTTAATGAGGTCGAAGTCGACTATCTGTTGCTGTTATTAGCAAACACCCGCTTAAACACCCGCTTTATCAAAATTTTTTCTTGTTCACAAGAATTTGCACCACAAAGCCACCCGCACAATCCACAACCATGCATCTAACCTCGCTATGCGCCTCATCGTTGATTTTTCTCCCGATGACTGTCTATATGATCTTCATTGATTTGTTCACAGAGGAGAAAGAAGGTGTTAGAGAGAGAACATGACGATGTGTTCATCACTCAGGTTGTCAGGAATCATCATATTCTCTCTCTTCTTGCTTTCATTTCTTAGTCCCAGCAGTTCCGAACCTACTTATGTCGCTAGCAATTGTCCAACCACAATCGTTTACGCTCCTAATACCCCCTTCGCTTTTAACCTCAATTTCCTCCTCTCGTCTCTCTCTTCCACCGCTACCCTCACCGCCACTAGGTTTTACAATTCCACCTCCGGTCGGAATACAGATACGGTGTACGGATCATTCCTCTGCCGAGGCGATGTCGCCGCCGACATCTGCCAGGACTGTGTCCGAACGGCAACCCAAGAGATACTTACGCGATGCCCTAACCAAACGAGGGCAATTATTTGGTACGACGAGTGTATTTTACGTTATTCGAGCACGTCTTTCCTCTCCACCATGGAAGAATCACCCCAAGTTTTGTTGACGAGTACGGATGATGTCAAGGCACCAGATCGGTTCAATCAGCTTTTGACAGACGTAATGGATCGGATGGCGACTCGGGCTGCCTCCGGTAAAACTTCCGTCCGTTTCTTTGCAACGGAAGAAGCCAATTTTATGAGATTTCAGATATTGTACACACTTGCGCAATGCAGTCCTGATTTATCTCCCAGTGATTGTAGTAGATGTCTTCGAGGGGTTATTCCTCATATCATCTCTTGCTGCAGCACGAGGGAAGGGGCACAAGTTCTTCGTCCCAGCTGTATCGCCAGATTCGAGCTTTATCCTTTCTACGGATCATAGCTACATGCCAACACTACCACCATCACCTCAGTCTTCGTCTTCTCTTTCTTCCCTCGAGTAACATTAACGAGTATCAATGATGAGTTAATTGGAAAATTGATTTGATCTAATAATAATATATTATGTGACAAGATTAATTATATATTTTATTCGAAAGACTTATAAATAAAAAAGATATGCCTTTGAAATTTTCAGTAATTTCTTTGAAGTTTTCCTTTCGAAGTGTTCAATATATATTCTGTTGAAAAATAATGAAGAATTAAAAATATGAAAGGCAAAAATTAATTTGCACCGTTGATCAATAAACTTCAAGGCATAATTGCCTCACTTTCTTTTAGACAAGTTTCTTCCCTTCCGATCTGATCGCGAATGCATTAAGGGATTAGTGAGAAAATGCCTTCAGGATACAATAATCCTCTGATCAAGATTTGTTGTGATTCTCGAATATGCACCGTCCGATCACAACATGACAATGTAGAGGTACTGATGATAATAAACACTGTTGAAAGTCTTAAACAACACTATCACTTAGACAAATTTTTGGATGCCTGAATGGTCTAAGTAAGTGATCTATTTATAGACTCAAATATGCCTTTTCATCAATAGACATATGCCTATTCACCAATAGGTGTGCCTTCTCATCAATGGGTATGAATCAGATCCAACGGTCTAGATCTAATCTGAAAGGGCATGCACTAGTTCATCCATCATCCACAAGGTGCAACTTAGGATCCTACGACCATGATTAAACCCATGTAAAGGCACCTGTTCGATTGACATATTTCTGATCAGATGCAACCTTAGGACCATCAGGTGTGTCTGATCAGGAAATCAACCCGAATCAGACTTGGCCGAATCATCAAACCAATCAAACAATTAACCTGATCCAACCGGGTGGACCACACTTTAAAAGAAAAGGTTCTTACGTTGCGTGCCTACAAAGCATCCATTGCGCCTCAAGCACCCTTGTACCTTCGCATACGTGATTCTTGAATGTTACCATATGTGAAATATATATATATATATATATAATTTGGGTGCTGAGAAAGAGTGGCCACATGTGGGGAGCTCTCATTGTGTAGGTCTCTTGAGGAACCATCATAACCCTGAAAATAGGAATAGTCTGTATTAATGGAGTTCTCTCCAAGCATGCTTCTTCTTCTTCTTCATTTCAAACCATCCACGTCCTCTATTTCATCCCGTTTACGCGTTAATAACTTTTAATATTATATCTTCCTAATTATTAGTTATAATAATAATATTTAACTATCCTTATCTACTTTCTTTTTCAGATCTCTCTCTTAGCTTCTTCTACTTCACTTCCGTTTACCATATCATCAATCCACATATTTGATTTTTCCAATCCGCAGATTTGAAATTACAATATGCATGGGAGTTGGGTTTTTAAAGTTTTTATAAAAATATAAAAATATATGAATTTTATTCTGAAAAAATATTAAACTGGGTTGATGGATATCCATCCAATGACTTTGTACATTAGTTTGTATGTATGCCTAATGGTAAATGCTTGAACTTTTTGAAAGTCTGTACATGGCACATGCGACCCCACCCAGCAACCATCATGTCCAATCGTATTTTGCGTGTTGGGGAGGGGAGACCAAAGCCCACATCTAGCCCTTTTCATTTAATCATGGCTTCTTACTTCTTTGGGTTGGTTATTTATGGGAGAATTGAAAGAGGAAGAAGAAGAGAGGGCATCATCATTACACGGAGCTTCTTTTCCCAGCAATTCCTGACTACATATCAAGCGTGTGTGGTGGTGCTTTTTACCACCGACCCAAGTACAATGCACTATATCACTGTCTTTGCTTTTAAATACATAAGGAACAGAGAGCTACCTTTATTTAAAGCCTCATCTTTTCTTATAGCTAACCAATGTGGGGCAAGCAACTTTACAAGTCTTTCAACACACAAAACATAAAAGGTATTTTGAAAATATCCAACAATCTTCGACCATTTTCAAAATAATTATATTAATAAGAAAAATAATACATTGACGATAAATACATTTTACAAACTTGGCATCATCACGAAAATTTGTACATAAGTGATAAGTGTCTTTTGGATTTGAACTTTCACTTAGAGTAGATAGCTCAAAGTTTATCAAGGTGCTGTGGTGAACAGATCTTGAACTAAGGACCTTAAAGATAAACCAGAGACTATTATACATACTCATTTCCATGAAATAGAGTGTCATTTAGCTTTGCACGTTAATAGTCATATGCAGTACCCTGTTTCTTGAGTGCTCTAGAAAACGGTCAAGAATTTCATAGGAAGCGACCTGACTTCCACACTCATCTAGGTAAATCCACACAGGTGAATCTGCGAGTCATCTTTAAGGATTTATTAAAGATATCTGTATCCAACATCTCTCATGTAGATCCTGCCACTAATCAATATCTAGGAATGAAGTAATTTCTAGTATGTATATATATTGGTTTCCTTTCGTAAACTTGAATGGAACAACCATATATCTTGTTTGTCCCCCATTCATGCTTCTTGTAATATTTCAGTAGCAAGACACTAATTTTCTCCCCAACTATGTCCACAAATGCAAGACACCCATTCCAATCTAAAGCCCAAACCTTGTTCATATTTGAGAAAAAACTTCTGGGCAGAATTGTACTTGTAAAAGACTCCAAATCATGGGAAACTACTTCTTTAGCAATGATGTGATCACAACCAAACCTAACAACCTGTACACAGTGAGCAGCTTTACCAGTAGAGAACAGTAAACAAGTACTACCATAAAATAAATATGAACACATGGATTTACGTGAAAAACCCTTTTAAAAAAAAATCACATAGCAGCAAAAAATCTAATATAATCAAGAAAAATAAGAACAGGCCTACATAGATCGCTCTCACCACGTTTTTCATTCGCACAAAAAAAAATGTATAAGACAGTAGCTCGCCCCAACAGATGGATGACCTGACAATGCATGACACAAAAAATGGGGAGGCTTATTCAGCAAACAACATTGATAATGGTCCAATACAAAATTAGCTAAGATATCCGCACGAAGCTATATTAGTCTATCTGAAGATTTGATTGTACCGCACAGTGGAGAGGCCTCTAAGCAAATCCCTTGCAGTCTGTATAACAGTTGCCAACATCCATGGTGGTTCCTTTGTGTGATTGCTCTAAAGATGAATCACAACAGATGAATCTCCTTCTACTTCAAGCCATTGTATTCCCATACTTGATGCTTGCTTAACTCCTTCTAGTGCAGCCAAGGCTTCTGTAATGCAACACGTCCAAGAAATCTGCCATCGTCATCTCTAATTACACTTCCTGCAGTAGCATTTACACAGTTTGTCTTTCTTGCACCATCAAAGCTCAGCTTGGAAAATCCTACTGTTGGGAGCACCCACCTAATATAGATTGTTTCCTTTAAGATTTGTCTCCCTTGCCTTCCTCTTTGTATCTTCATGGAATCATATATTTTATGAAGTTGATTAGTGCAATGGTCGAATGTACCAACGGCTTCTTACCTTCAAAGATATGCTTATTCCTCGCAATCCAAATAGCCCGACATAAGTTAGCAAATGAAGTGATAAGAGTTAGCAAATATGCTTATTCCTCGCAATCCAAATAGCTCAACATAAGTTAGCAAATGAAGTGATAAGGCATTTCTCTACATCTCTAGCAATCACCTTCCCTTCGCACTCAATATTTTTAATGTATTCTGTCATAATACAAATTGTCCTAGAGCATCCAGCCTTCCTCCTATCGCTCCAAACTAGACTGCACATGTGAAACCACAATTAGTAAAGAGATGTAAAGCTGTTTCATCACTTGGCATAAACTACATCTTTTGATAATAACCTGCAATCGAGCATTAAGACAGTCATTAGTTGCTAAGGCACTATGAAGCACTTTCCAAATAAATAAAAAATCTGATCTTTGTAGGATATACTAGGTGGCAGATCTTAAGCCATAAAGTGTTAGAGCATTGTATTTTGAGTTACCTGACTGTAGACTCTGATAAGCAGATGCTACAGAAAACTTACCAGAACTTGTGGACGTCGTCAGTTCATCCTCCCCACCTGATTCCTTAATTGGAACACTTCCCATCTTGTCGACAATGTTCTGAGGCCAAGTTTATGAAAGTTTTAACTGATTCCAGTTTTTACTAATAAAGCTTAGTGAAAAAATTGTTTGTATGGTTGATCCAAGTCTCATTATATCATTCCTTTGTGGCAAAAGAAGATGAGGTATACCATAATACTGGTGACGCAGAAATTGAGCTGCTTAGCCTGTTTTGAATTGTTTATTGTGAATTGAGCTGCTTAAATGGGGTAAAAGGACGTAAGCAAATGACGATGTTGATTTTTGTCGTATCGTGCATTATCTACTTTTATATTGTCTAGAATTAGATAAGGTCTTGTTTGCACATTTGGAGCATTCGAACTGTCCGCCTAAACCGTCACATAGCTGTATAGACGATGCTACCAATCGTCGACAAACACATATTAAGTAAAAGAGAGACCCAAATAAATAACACAAGCTTTTTATATGGTTCCAAAATATTCCTATGTCCACATATCTCCTCAAAGAAAGGTTTTCCACTATTCAAAAACATAAAAGACGTTTCCCTCAGATTCAACTGATCTTAAGCCATAATTTATAACTATGGGCTTTGGAATGATGGTTGAGAAAAGATTCCTGACCCATGCATATTTATTTTTAAGAAGAGAGGCCCATAAGTCTTCTGAATTTTTGCATAAAGCCCATGTTCTTTTAGGTTTTTAATATCCAGCCCAGCTTCTTTCTTTGAATGACAGATATTCTCCCAGAAACCTCTCTTGCAGTCCGACTCCGCGGGGTAAGATTTACTGTGAAAACCCTAGATTTAGCTCATCTCGGTTTGTGATGGCTATGGGGATTCTCTCGTGGTGGAAAGGCAACGAAGCTCCCGACACGAAAATAAAGAAAAATCCGGACCTCAAACTGGAAAAATCGTCTGAGAAATCAGAAATCTCGGGCATGCATGGTGCCATGGAGGTTCCACGGCCCGCCGAGGTAACGGTCTTTGAATTCGGGTCAGCTGCAACTTCAACAGACAAGGTGACGCTCGCCGGATACTGTCCAGTTTCCGACGATCTCGAGCCTTGTCGTTGGGAGATTTTTCCGGCCACCGGCTCCGACGCGCCCCAGTTTCGGGTAGTTTTCTGATAATTTTGTAAAAAAAAAAAAAAAAAGAGTAAGACATCCTTTGTTGTTTCGTTACTGAAAATGATGTGTTTTGGAGCTTCTATGAAGGTCTAAATTTGATAGTATTTATGATTTCGTTTGCTCTATTTATTTCTGTTCAAATTCGGTTAGATAAAGAATGATTCTTCCATTCCTTGATACCGGAATTTGGTGTTATTTAGTTGAATTACATTCCAATTAGAGGGAAAGGAACGTCTTTTCGATAAATTGAACTGTGGATAATAGCTTGCAGGAAATTAGTATCCCTGTTTCCTGCGAAGAGCTTTTCTGGTTTTAGTGATCTTTGTTTCCATTTCAGTCACTCAGCATCTAGGCTGTGATAGTGTGATAGCAAGAACTCATGAAAAAAATATTTTTCCAGAAACCTCCCTGTTTGTGTGCTTCTTATATATCAAATTTTCCCAAACTTCATAATCATCATTGGTTTCTCTCATATCTTGTGGGTTTGGGGATTCTTTGAAGAAATAGTGTTCGTATAACCTGATGATCGATATGTGAATCAAATGAAGTTTTTGCTGGCCCAAAATTATTGTTGCCAAGGGTATTTTACCATCCCTGGAATGTAAAGTGTTGATCTCGATTAACACGGCAAAATGAAGATCAAAACAATGCTCACAGATTTACGTGGTTCGGCAAAGCCTATGTCCACGAGAGAAGAAGTTTTCACTATGTCAAATAATGAATTAGGGTTACAACTTATACTCATATCCGATATATAGGGCAAATCCCCACTATACCCTTACCATACTGTGGGGGGCTCCCCCCTCCCCTATGGTTCTATCCAGCACCAATGAGTTACCCATGGTGCCTCCTTAGATCCCTTCCCCTTGGTTCTAGAGACTAGTTTATATGAGCCATTATCTCTAACATAAAGGATTTATACACTTTTTTGATAACTGTATGCCATAGGAGAGATATGGTATAAGCTTCTTGGGTGAATTCATGAGATTCTAGCTGAAGTAGCCAACGTGTTTTTGGTGGCTATAGAGCCACTCAAGGAAGGAACTTTTGGTTACCACCGGCAATCTAGGTAATGGCAAGTCTTAGGATATTTAGTAATGTAGTTTTTTTTTTATCGGTAAAAGTATCTATAGTAATAAGGGCCGAAGGCCAAAAATTTATGAAGGGGTAAAGTTTATATAGAAGTGAGTGAAAAATGGTGTAAATATGAAGGATTAAAATGTGCTCATATTCTAGGTTCGATGGTCGAATTTGGTTCTTGTAGTTAGGTGGCTTCCCTTTTGTGCATTTGTTTTGAGGTGATGTGCTACTATAACTTCTTGTATGCTTGGCGGAGGTTTATCTGCTGCTTTTTCTCTGCTAGGGTTGCAGAACCTTGTTGGACAATATTGTTGTGAAAATTGACGCAGGTCGTTTGTAATGAGTCTGGTAGATGTCGTTATTTGTTTGCAGGTTGGCAATGATCATATGCTTTAGAAATATATTTCTTCCCTATACCACTGCTCTAGAAGTTCTGGAGTTGTTGAATTTCATTGCATTGTATATAACTTGGGGATGTTTGAAGCTTTTTTCCTAGATATTGTTTTCTTCTGGAAGCAATGTTCTGTTTAGATTACTTGATAAGATATTGATTTCATGGAGTTTATGTGAAGATAGAGACATGCTAGTTTGAAGCCTCGAGGAGACAATGAGTTGTGGATAAGGGGCTCAAGGGTTGTATATATTTCATACATGACTTTGCTTTGTGAGGTCGTCTGCTTCCTTCGAGTATTAATTGAAGATTTCATGGATGATAAATTAGTTTCTTGTGGCCTAGAAAGATTTTGAAGTTTGAGGACATCTTTTGGTTGGAATCTTTAATTTCAAGAACAGTCCTAAATTATAGAGCTAAATTCCTTCAAAGCTACCTCTCTGATTTTCAGGATCACAACATTCATATTTTCAGTAACAGCAGCTTCATCACTATACCAAAATCCTGCGTTTTATATTTACTTCATCAAACGATTGAAGATATTGCTGAGTGAGTCGTACGAGAAAATGGGGGAGAGAAAAAATTGATAGGACCTATTTTGATATAAAGTTAGAAATCTCAAAGTTTACTGCATGTTTGAACATGTTATAGGATGGTTATATTGGCAATATGTATGGAATATATATTAAACTTGCTAGATTTTTTTCAATTTTTTTTAAATTAACTTTTAATATGATAAAAAATTAATATAATTAGAGATAATATTACTTTTTGATTTATTCCAAGGCCATGATTAAGTTTTTCAATGGAGGGGTTGCCCCAATGGTCACTTGCAGCTGGTGCCTCATGAAGCACCAAGTTTGGGGTTCGATTCTGTGGGGGCCGTTTCACTCGGGGTCACTGGAGGCTTACCTGGTTGTTAATTTCAAGGCTCTAGAGATTAGTCGTGGTATGGGCAAGCTGGCTCGGACAACTAGGTTATCAAAAAAAAAAAAAAAATATCGTAATAAAATGGTTGACATATTCTACAGGTGTATCAAGGTGCATTAGTGATACACCTTTAATGTATCAAGGTGCATTACCAATTACCAAAAAAAAAAAGAAATCAGGGTGCATTACTGCATGTGCCACCCAGCTAATCCGAAAAAAAAGGATGATCCAAAATAAGAACTAGTAGATATAGCGATAGTTGCAAGAAATTCAGCAAATGAGTTGGTACTACCTTATTTGTTCATTTGCTCTTCAATATTCTTGCAATATTTTACCAAACTAGCCTCTTCAAATGGCTGGCATGTTCCAGCTTCAAACATATCACCATGTGGCAAAATGTGTTACTCATCTGTCATTCTTGTTAAAAGCTATACTTATTAAGGGATAATTTTTATTTTTATTTTTTTTTCCGGTTGAAATTACATAACAAAAAAATATCGATTAGAACTGGAGATGCGGGGTATCGATCCCCGTACCTCTCGCATGCTAAGTGAGCGCTCTACCATCTGAGCTACATCCCCACGATATGTAGTACTGCCTTATTTTCGAATAAATATATAACGACATTGAGGTTTGGAATTATTTCCTGCGAAGGGAGACAATTTCTTTCTTTTGTTATGAAGATTGGAGTGGACAAGCTCTATATATGTTTTTGATGAGATTCGAAAGAAGATGGTGATTAGCTAGAACACCATTATTGCCCGGTATATATGCACCTTCATCGTTAATGTAGGATTCAAGAGTTAAGATATACCACTTTACATTTTCAAATATTGTTGGAATGTCTGAATGGCTTGCTTTCTTGGTGTGGGGTTTTGTGTTTGGACTTTCTGAACAAATGGGTACGATGCCAGACATGTTCTTGATAAGATGCCCTTCAAGAATTTAATCTCTTGGAATGGTTTTGATTGCTGTATGTGCTATAATCATGGTCGGGGAATCAAGACAGATGGGATGTTTTGTTACGGACCTAGCCGTTGTTCCCAAAGCCTCACGACTGATGAGAACTTATTTGGTTAAGTCTTTAACATTTTAGGATCCTTGTAACGTTTCACCATGTTTTCGGAGCCGATGTCTACGGCAGCCCACTCTATCGACACTGATGTAGTCATTTTTTTCTTTGGCAGCTTCACTCACTTATCAGTATTCAATGACTTAGTATTGTTGATCAGGCGGGCTAATTTAACCCCACTTTACACGTGGCGCTTGATTACGAGCGCATGTACGCGTTTTGGGTATAGTCGCACACACTGAATCATTCCATAAAGCTGTAACGGC
>JAUPMG010000005.1:4455820-4474035 GCA_031762675.1 Pachysandra terminalis
CTACCTTACTCTCTGGTAGATGATTGTAATTGGCTTCCCTTAATACATTTTATCCTTTTACAAATCCGTCATCACCAGCATCGTGCCCATGTTGTTATGTGGAAACTGACGCTATTGAGACATGTTGACTCCACCACCCCGACTCAAATTCTCTGAGGATTGAAGGGTATAGTAATAATAATTTCACTTATTGTTATGTTTAACCCTAATTATTGGGTATTTATCATATTTTTTTATGGCTGCTCTTTGTAACTCTTTTCTGAGTTCTAGAGAATAGCAGAATCTGGTGTGTATATTTGCCTAATCACATAAATTTGTCGTGTCTGTGCGTGTTTGATTACTTCATCATCTTCTTTACCTTTTTTTTTTAACAGCGCATACATAATACCAAGGCATTTTAAACCACCTATAGGTCGTCCCCTCCGTGATTCAAACCCGTGAGGTCATGCTTGCTCTGATACCAATTGTTACGGACCTATCCGACTATTCCAAAAGCCTCAAAACTGATGAAAACTTATTTGGTTATGCCTTTGACATATAGAATCATAACACGTTTGAACGGGTTCTTGGTGAACGATTGATTCCCTAACTTTGTCACTTTTCTTTCCTTTCTTTTCTGTTTGTAGGCATCAGGGTTTATCAGATGGAAGGTGGGAGATTTTGAGTCAAATGATTAGAGACCACAAAAGCAATCCTTTAGCAGTGCACTGTTCATGTTATGACTAGATTGTTAGCCCAGGAGAAAAGGTTCTCTGATGAAGCTTTTGCATTGATAAGAATTTAGAGCTTTGGAAAATCTGCGGCCGAGAGGCTCTTTCCAATGGAACCTGAGAAGCTTAATCATCATATTGTGCTTTTGAATCAAACTGAAATCATGAAACTTCCTCGTACAGATAAATATCATGTTCAGACAGGAGATTTATCAAAGATGAGAACGATTGATGCTGGAGATCGCCAAAAAATGGTTATGTTCCAGAGGGGGAGATCTTGCTTCCTGATGTTGGTGAAAATTAGCAGCAGATGACGTCGTACCGCGATGAGAAGAAATGGCTTTTGAGCTCTTCCATATGCATTGCCAGAGGTTCATAGCGGCCGAGTCTATATGATGAATGCCATAGCTTGATTAAGTTGATAGCTTTGGATATTGAATGAGAAATTGTTGTGAGCAGGCAAGTCCATGTCATCATTTTTAAAAATGGAACTTGTTCTTGATTACTGTTGACTGTACAAAATGTTTAATTCCGGAATTGAAAGGGGTTATTGTTTAAAAAGCTTGCTATCTCCTCTTACATGTTGAAATGATAATCTGTAGAATATGTTGTATATCTCAAATATCAGCAATTGTGATACTATATCTGAAGAAACTTGAGGAATATATATATATACAGATGAAAATATTTTTCTCTGTTTTATTGAAGATTAAGTTATACAATTTCAGGATCTTTAGGCACCACATCATTTTCTTGAGGAATGTTAGGTTCTGAAGGAATCTTTGGAATTCTTATCTCTAAAAACACGTCGTTATCAACATTCACGTCCATTTTCCTCCAATCTGCATTTTCCGGAATCTCAAGCCGCCGAACATACCCGAGTTCCCACCATCGACCCTTTCTCCAGTCCTTTGCATTGGATTCTCTTTGCTGCTTCCATTGCCCAATGATCTCCACAATCTTTCCAATATCTACAGATACTTGAATGTTGTTGTTCCCAACTCCTGTTTAAAGCAGTATCAAGGAAATTTTAGAATCTTGGTTGAAGAAGCTTTCAATTTCACTCTATTGGTCTTGATCTTATCTTCAACATTTCTAGTGTGATCCTGTTTGATAGGTGCTTGATAGATATCAAATGGTCCTTGATGGATGCTTCATGCTATGCCCAAGGAATTTATAGTGCATATATAATACATACATGTGACTGAATATACATGGTTTTTGACAGATTGGGATGGAGAAACAGAATTCTTGTTGCTGACCCCAACTAGTTGGGATAGGACATATGATGATGAAATAATACATACATGTGTGTCTGTTTGTATATGTTGAATGTATTTACTAACATCAAATTAAACAACATAGAATGAACATCCATAGACAAGTGAATTATGTGGTTTTTGACAGATTGGGATGGAGGAACAGGATTCTTGTTGCCAATCCCAACTAGTTGGGATAGGGGATATGATGATGATGATATAATACATACATGTTTGTGTATGTGTATATATAATGTATTTACTAATATCAAATTAAACAACATAGAATGAGCATCCGTAGACAAGTAATATACATGGTTTTTGACAGATTGGGATGGAGGAACAAGATTCTTGTTGCCAACTCCAACTAGTTGGGATAGGTCATATGATGATGATGATGGTGATGATGATGATGATGATATAATACATACATCTGTGTCTGTATATGTATACGTGTATGTGTATGTGTATGTGTAATGTATTTACTAACATCAAATTAAAATGAACATCCATAGACAAGAAACTGGAAACCAGTAAGATAAATGGAATTGTTGAAACTATTACCTGGCAGTTGAGCTTTTAGTCCATAATCTGTTTCTGTTTCAAACCAATCAACAGCAGTCTGACCAGAGCTTCGAAGACCTGACAACAAGTTATCCGATTCAAACTCCCACAGAGGGAAGGCGTCTGAGGGATCGAAGAATTTTCCAAATAAAAATGGACTGAACAACGAACCCTCGCCGAACACCTTGTTCACCATGGAACTGCTGCTAGAAGTGAAGGAATCAAACACATCTTCCCTCAGTGGCACACACCATTTCTGTGGAGTTTGATTTTCTGATCGAACTTCGAGCTTCCGGCGGGACATTGCAAGTAGAAAAATTTGAAAGTTTGAGGACATGTTGAAGTTTTATGCTGCTTATATTGAGAGAACCAGCCCGTAGCAAAAGCAGAGGACATATTCCTCTAGAATTAGTGGACTTACAAAGCTAATGGAATATTTCTTTCTCAATACCTGGTAAGGTGATATCTATTGACCCATATTAGCCATGGGTAACAAGTGTCAGAACAGAAGAGGTGACAGGTGTCAGGACATAGCACATCTAGAACCAGCCAACAGCTTTGGTGTGTAAAAGCAGTGTGAACATGCTGGGGGTGAAATGCCAACCTCCTCTTCTTTCTCTTTTTGCTCAACTTTTTATATTTTGGCTAGAGATGCTTGAAGCTTTTTTGACTAACTGTGGTGACTACTGGGCAATGTTTTGGTATCTTCAGAATTACTTTTTGAAAGCAAGATAGATTTTCAGTTTAAAGTTGTAAAACCTTGGGACTACTACACCAGTGAACCCTGCAGGGATGGGTCATAGCCATAAAGAGTTTTCTTTTTTCCTCCACCAGGGATAGCTGGTGTCTTCAGAAGATGGGGCACATGCCCTTTTAGAGGGAAGACCATGTCATCAGAAGTATAGACGTTTGGGCCAAACCAGGGAATGAATCGAGTTTTCGGGGGTAGGGGTCCCCACCTGAAGGAGGGGGGTCCAGGGGAGAAGGCCCCAGCCCGATTTTTTTGGGGGCAATGGGTAAAATAGTAATTTCACATGCTATTTTGTTTAGTCTAACTACAGGGTATTTATCCTACTTTTCGTGGCTTCTCTTGTAACACGTTTTTTTGGAGCTTGTGAGAATAGTGGAACTGGGTGTGAATCCGTAGACGTAGGCATCATTGTCGAACCACGTAAATTCGCTGTATCTTGTGTGCTTGATTTGGTTTCTTCTTCTTGGTTTATCTTTCTTTCGTAACACACATGCCACATTTGGAGGGAAGAGCATGTAATCTGAAGTATAGATGTTTGGGCCAAACCAAGGAATGAAGAGGAGGAAAAATAAGGTAGGGGTAGGGTCCAATGAAGGAGATGTTTGGGCCAAACCAGGGAATGACGAGGAGGAAAAATAAGAAGGTGGGATAACACTCAATGGAGACTGGGCTGATTGTGAGGCCTCTGCAGTTGGAAACTGGGCTGAAAGTTTCAGCCATCCTCCTCTTGACATCTCCTGTAATTTTTTATTTTTTTTTAATTTTATATTATGAATAATAGTAAGGATTGAAGAGAAATGTAAAATACATACATCTATCTAGAAATTACAAAAGAGAAATCAATTATGCTTCCAGATTTATTCTGGACTGGGATATAGATTATCTAGAGAGAGCACATAGATGTAAAGAGATCTTAAGTGAGAAGAAGAGGAAGAAGAAGAAGAAGAATTAATTGAAAAGAGAACATAGATGTAAAGAGATCTTGCAATTACCAAATTTTGGTTTGGAATTATGGTTACAAAATAACAAGAGTCCCTCACATCACAACTACTCTTAAGTGAGAAGAAGAGAAGAAGAAGAAGAATTAATTGAAGGTGTTAGGAGGAGCTTTGTTAATATTGTTCTTTCTTTATCTAATAAAATGTGTTAATATAGTAGGAATATATTTAGATCAAATACTGCCCAGTAAAGCTGTTTGGTTGATGTTCGAAAATGCGTTATTGATTAAGCTGTTGTTGCCTGAAACAAGAAGGTCATGCTTGCTTTGGTATGTATGTGTGCATATATGTACAGATTTTAGTGACTTCTTTACTGTGTTTTCTGAATGATCGTCAGAATTGGTTAAAAAAGATTCAAGGTCTTGATAGAACTCAAGCTTATTAAGTCCCAATTCATGGTACAAAGCTCAGCAAAAATGAACTGAGTAAACAAAAATAATTTTAAAAATAGGAAAGCTGGAAAACCATAAAATCAAAACTGAAAGGCCAAACCTTGGATTGCTTAAACAAGGAAGCAAATCAAGGAAGTCTGCATTTCATAAGAGAAATAAACTGGAAAAAATAAAATGAGAATACTGGTTTTGTAATTAAATCAAAGAAGTCATGTAACCAAGATTTCCCTCAAGAGGGCATTTCTAGCTACTCAGTCTTTTCTATGTGCATGGTACTAGTCCAGTTTCAATGCATCCAATGTAGAAAATCTAAGGTAGTTACAGTCCAGATTTTCTTTCTGATTACGCGTTGGATAATAAATTTCTGTTTAAACAGAGGAAATTTGGACAACTTGCCATCACCAAAAAAGAATAAAAATAAATATTCCGTAACGCATGCTCGACACTGAATGCATGGCTAAATCTTCTTCTTAATATAGACTTGCCCTCTCCATTTCCCTCAAGTACTCAAGAAAAATCCTTCTTGGTTATCTCGATTTTCAAAAATCTTTCTTGGTTATCTCGATTTTGTTCTGCTATAGATAATGGATCAAGGAGAGGCTAGTCTGAAGAAAATTGAGAACCCGGTCCCTCATGGGATAATGTACTCGAAGTGGAAGGATGCACTTATGAAGCAAGCAGCTGAACTAGATGTTCTTTGTGGCGTTGATATCGGTGTTATCATGTTCTCGCCGACCGGTCAAGTGGACACTTTTGCAAGCAATGGGAGGAGGTTAATATTAAAATATTTGATGGAAATCCTTTTGATTTGTTATTGTTCTCTCTTTTTTTTCATACTATGCCTATTTCTGCTGATTACTCTGTGATCCTCTTTATACTTCATAGGCTTGAGGATATCATTCTCCGTTATGTCAATGAAGCTTCTCGATTAAGAGGGTGTGTTATTATCTTAAGTTGTTCACTCTATCAAGTTAGAAATACTATCAAAATCTGAAGGGATTTTATTAACAATATTTTTTTTTTCTTTTCCCTTTTTGCTCCTTCCTTTCTTTTTCTTGGATATGTTCTTTGCTAAACTACTCAGAGATCCGGAGGTAATTATCGATTTATCTATCTATTTATCATCCGAATCGCTCTCTAATCTATTTATCCATCTCTGCATATGTATGTGTCTATATTTATGGGTTTGTGCAGTCAAGATAGGTGCTTATATTTTTCTATATGTGCCCATACTTGCAGTATTTTAATGAATCTCTCAAACAACAGAAGTATGAACCAGAACCAGAAGTGCCCGAGAAGCTAATCGAGTATGTTTCTTTCTCTCTCCCTCCCCCCTTAATTTTAAGGAAATATGGAGGCCAAAATTGTTAAGAAACTTTATTATGCTGAGTTATGAAAAAATAGTGGCTCATTAGCTATACATTTATTTATTTTCCATTTCATGTCAACAATTTTGTTCTGATGAAATCTGTTTTCCTTTTTTTCTCCACCCCCAATCATAAATGATCCTTTTGCGGGTGACATCACAGCGAGCTCAGAAATGAGGTTATACGTCATCTCTATATTTGTAGTTTGAAATTGAGTTTGTCTTTGTCTAAATTTTAAATAATCTTTATGATTATATGCATCAAATTTCCTTATTTGCTTTCTATTAGGATTTTGAGAAAGAACTCATGTCTCTCAAGAATCAACTAGAAGAAGCCAAAGAAAGATTGAGGTTTGTGTGTGTGTGTGTGTGTGTGTGTGTGTATTGAAGACAATTATTTGGTGATACCCATGAATTTTATATAGGAGATTCAATTTGTATGATTAAATGTTTTTATTAGTTGTTCTGAATTTTCATATTCACACTTATTGGGATTAGTATATGAACAGTTTGGGCAGAATTTTAGATTTTCCTTCTGGGGCAAAGATGGTATCACATAAAGTTTATTCCCAGCTGTAGTATAGCTCAATCAGAATGTTAAACATAGTTCTATGAAGGCTAGTTTAGTATTTCCATGTTGCTAAAACTATTTAATTTCAAAGCTACTAGAGCACCCTTCACAGAATATAGTTCACATGTTGAATGGTCTGTTCCTCAGGATGTGAAATTTTACATTTGGAAACATGGAATCACATTCTGGAAAATCAAAAATGATTAAGAAACTTGGTTCTGTGTTTCAATTATGAAGTTTGAAATTTCACAGAATTTTATATTTGGTTCATTTGTGATTTGAATTTTTTGGCAAAGTTAAAAAAAAAAACAATCCATTTTTTTTTTTGGAAAAATCAGTTTTAATTAACTGTCATCGAGAAAGCAAAAGAAAAGTTTACAAATTGATAAGTTCCTGACTTTTGAGAATCACAAATAGGGGAGAGGAATTGTTTACATTTTTGAAAGTGTTACTATGTTTTAGCTTATCTAAACACAATAATTGCTTTTCAAAATGATGTGTTGAATGTTGTTTTATGTTGAATGTAGGATATACAAGTTGAGGAATAATCAAATAAAATCACTTCGTCCCGGTGAAAGAAGTGATCGATATTTTTTGAATGCAATCAAACATATGGAGGACTCGAGGGTCAGTCCAAGCAAACTTAATATTTTGTGTTAGCTTTGTAAATGTGTCTAGCTATGATGTCCACAAATATGCCTATCGTTTTACTTTCTTCAGAAAAGAAAAGGAGTACTAACCTACGAGGTGGACACTCTACAACAAGCCGAAATCATAGAGGTAACATGAGGAAAAGGAGAGGAAAATGAAAAATCAAAGCATCTAGCTTGAGATAGCGACTGTTATTTAAAAAAAGAAATACTGAATGATGTTGTAATTTTTAGATACCAACGGTTGATATCGAGGAGGCAGATTGGATGACTGAAGAGTTTGTAATCTCAAACCAATTGTGGTACTAGGCCTTGATTTGTGTACAATTTTTTTTCTTCTATTTTTATCTTCTTTTCCTTTAGAACAATCCTAATCATCGGATTAAAATGGATGTTTAGAACTAATGGTCATGCTCTGATCTTTTGTTTCTCAGGGGTTCATTGGAGGATGAACACATCCATGAAACAGCAAGCTTACCAATGGAACCCTACCTGAACATAGGCTCCTTGGAAGGGGAAAACTTCTGGAATCTGCCCGTGAGTCCAACTGCAACTCCGCTTGCGTTAGAGGTTTGGGAGCTAACTTAAAACATTTTAACTAGTAGAATTACACTGTTTGTTTTGCGGCCTAAAAATTAAAAAGTTTCGATGTTTATGATGAAGGGAATCGTGGTTCATGAAACGTCGAATGTACTGCTGCCTGGAGAAGAACATGGAAACTGGAGCATCGTCGAGCACTGCATGTGATGGAAATGTGGAAAAGCCGAACATATATTGAGTAAAACACAAACTCAATGTTCTTCTATAAACCACTAGCATTTTGTCTTTGTTATTAGTTGAACTGGTAGTACTAGCTTGTGGTAATTGTGTTTGGTCTGGTCTTTAGATATGCCTTGTTGATCAGTCAATGTGTCTTATGATTTTACATTTGGTGTATTGAACTCTATGGAATGTCTTAAATTAATAGTCTTGAGTTATGACTTATATCGGTAGCTTCGACATCATTCTTCTTATATTGTTTTATACTCTTTTAAATTATTCTGTCTAGCTTGGTATTCTATTTCATGGCTTCAAGATGGTGAATATGAAGTCATAGGTATTATAAACTGTAGTGTGTACATGAGATTATCATTTGATAAATTGCATTATTTTGGATGCCAAAAAATGGGAGAAAATGCTCTAGGTCAGGAAATTAATCATTTCCATTTTTGGCTAGAAGCCCTACCAACTACCAAGTCCTTACTACAAATTTAAAAAAATATATATAAAAAATTAATGAAAATAAAACTAGTATATATAGCTGATCAAGACCCTCATTACCAGAGAAGAAATATCATATAAAGCTAGTACCTTTCATTTAGGTTAAGCTTCCTTATTTTTCCTCTTGAAAATGTTTTGACCTGGAGTCAAAATATGCAAAGGATCAAACTTGGATTTCAGACACACAAATCTCTCCCATTCATCACCAAAATGAATTTTCCATTCATGCTCACTGCTGTAGTACGGTATGTACTGTTTTCCTCCCATGCCATCTAGATCCTTTGTGCAGTACTCAGTCAAATTACTTCCTTTAGTCTCCTCCTCCATTGTTGCTTTATCAATACAAATATAGGGATTTATATGATCCTTTGACGTTACTGCATCTAGGATTTTCTGATTTTGAGCGAGAATTGTTCGTAAAGATGAAGATGAAATCGTCATGCCGAGCAATCCAACTATGTATAAAATATCATCCCCGCTGTCATCTCTCGGCAGTGTTATAGACATCTTGGAGTCCCATCTGAAAATTTAGATAGCTGCATTTAGTTGTGTATATATACTCGAGACTACAAAGATTTTAAGATGAGGGAGAGTAGAAAGAGATTAGAGAGAGAGAGTACTTGTGTCTTAGAATTGGGTATATCAGTACTGGTCCATATGCGTCCTTAACTGACTTGGTATTTTGGAGAAGGTTGATGAATGAATTAATGTGAGATCTTGGGACAAATATGTTTAGCCATGGATGATGAGCCTGCCAGATTCCGCTCCGTTGAAGGCTTTGCTCCTCTTCTTTTACGCGATTAAGAAAATCGAAATAGGTTGTATTGATGCTGTCCACTGCCGAAGGGGAAGCGCTCAATTGCGAGAGTATATTATCCATCATCTGTTAATAATTCACAAGAAATAACAGTTATAGATATACATTTATTACATGAAGAAAAAAAGTTGATTACTGTTCAATTACATGAGGTCAGAAGGTAACTAACCTGTTGGATTTTTTCTAGTTCATCATTGAAATAAATTGCAATCTCAATCGTACAACTCATAGTTACTCTTTCCGAACTGTTTTCTGGCGGGTTTTCTGAATCTAATGTCTCACTGTCATAACTTAGCTTGATAAAACCCTCTATATAATCAACCTGATCATCCATTGAAATGAGAAGCTCTTGATCTTTAGTAAACTTACTAAAATCATCGTAGTTCACTTTGATATATTTGACCTACACAAATCAAAGAATTTTTTTGAATTCCCATTTGTTTTATTGATGAAAATGAAAAGTTCAATTGATGAATTGAAAGAAAATCAAATGCTAATAGTTGTTTTTTCCAAGTTTGAGGAGCTACCATTAGAGGTGCCTCCTCTAATATGATCCTGGCTCTTACTATAATTCCAAACTGTCCAAGCCCACCTAAAACTGCATAGAAAAGTTCTGAATTTTTCTCCTTGCAACAAGTCACAAGTTCTCCTCTTCCTGCAACAATTAAGTCCCAAATTATTAATAGATCGAAGGAACAACTTTTTTTTTTCTTTCTTTTTTCCTTTTCTTTGTGCATTGTAGGAAGTAAAATTAGTACAATGGAAGCCAAATATATATAGGAAAATCAATATGTAGAGAAACTAGATCAACAAAACATGCAAAATAAGGAAAAAGAAAATCATTGAATACCCTCTCTCTCTCTATATATATATATATACTTCTCTTCCAGCAACAATTAAGTCCCAATTAATAGATCAAAGGAACAAGTTCTTTCTTTCTTTTGTTTCTTTTTTTTACTTTTCTTTGCATTGTAGGAAGTAAATTAGTACAATGGAAGAAAAATATATCTAGGAAAATCAATATATAGAGAAAATAGATCAACAAAGCATGCAAAATAAGAAAACAGAAAATCAATGAATACCCTTTATATATATATATAATGTATGAAACAAATACCTGTTACTACATCCATTTCAAGAACATTAGATATCTGAGGCCCATACTTAAACGTCTGGCCGCTAACGCCACCAACGGAAAGCGTACCCCCCACGGTGACGAATAAGTAATCAGTCCATGATCTTGGAGTTAGGCCATATTTCAATGTTTCCACCAGAACTTCAATCCAAAGGGCTCCCCCGCCGACGTCTACGAACAAGAATTGTTCCTTCCCGTCTTCGACTTCGTCTGTTTTACCGATTCTGATGGATACAGGAAGGGTCGTCATGTCTACAACAATGCCACCAAGTGCTTGTGCCTGACCATATACAGAATGGGCTGCACCTTTTGCAGCCACTGTTATATTGTTGTAGCTTGGAGACGACGATATGGACTTGAGCAGGAGAGAAATGTCTTGTGGGGCTTTTGGTTTGAGAACAAGTGAAGGTTGTTGTTGAATGATTCTACCAAAATCTAAAACATCAGAGGGCCTTGGGAGGTGAAAATCTAAGGGGATTGAATCCATTTTCATCTTTAACAAATGATTAATGAAATGTGATCAAAGAAGATGAGAGATTTGATTTGGGAAGAACATATATAGACAGAAGGTTGGGTAGATGATTGGGCTAGAGAATATGTGTTTTGATTCTCATGAGAGCCATGATCATGAGAATGAAAAAGGAAGAAGAAGAAGAAGAAGAAGAAGGGTAAAAGGAATTATATCAGAGATGAACTGTTAATAGTATAAGGTGCAACGTTGAACACTAAATTAGGGATCTAAATTTGGAGTGTATGGGTTTGCAAATTCATGGTTTGTTCAAACCTGAAGGAGCAAAATACGGAAGAGAAATGTATTTTACTGGACTAAAATAAAAGAAATATAGTCAAGACACGTGAGATTTTATTGCCATTACAGCCCACACGCACACACACACACACACATATATATATATACGTGTGTGTAGATTGTATATGAATACATTTGTGCAGAGTCAAAAAAAAGAAGCAGTTTTCTGCATGTATAAATATGCTCAAATTTTAATGAATATAATGGAAAAAAAAAAATCACAAAACATCTCATACCCTTAGATTTTCTTGCTATGTAGACCCAACCTTGGTAGTGTATGACACATAAGTTCTCAATTCATGGAATGCAGCTGTTTCAACTCCCTTCATCATCTAAGTGGAATGTATGACCCAAACTTTTCTCTTTTTTTGAGAACAAAAAGGGACTTCTTATCATTGTTGGTTTCTGATCCCAACATTTTGTCAAACTTGGTTCACTACTGTAATATTCGTGTTGTCTTTAACCTAATGTGGACCCTTTTCCTTTTTATAAAGGATTCTTCATACTTCTAATTAGTTGTTTTGGGGATTAATTTATAACAAAATCTCTCATTATTATGATTTATATACAAGTATTAGCGGGTTAAACGAGTGGTTTAAAATAATCATGATCTGATGATAATTGTGCCAACAATATTTAACCCATTATTTATGCATTGTGGTGTTTTTTTTTTCCTCCATCGACATCGATTTGGACGGTCATTTTCTTTAATCTAAATTATTAAGATAATCGTAATGACTCTCGGTGGTGTTTAGAGGCAGAGCGGATTGCGACGCTATCCTACTAAACATAGATTAGAGACATCATTACATGCTAATGTAATCCATTTGTTGTTGTGAAACTATTTCCATGAAAAGTGGGTGTAGACATGGATATGCTATAATAGGCCACTAAATTGTGAAATGATTTGGATTGATCCTTAGTGAGATTGCACTTTATTTGCCATTTGCTTGTTTACTTCTTTGTTTTTAACTGTAGTGACCTATTATGATGTCCTTAAAATATACTTAGTATCAAAATGCTTCTATAGTTGCCATCAAGCTAGGACCGTAAAGGAGCCGCACCGAACCGTGCCAAGCTTTGCCCATTTTGGCTTGTGCTCGTAAACCTCGGGTTTGGTTTAGACTCATTAAAATATTTCGGGCTCTGACTTGATTCAAGTTTGTTAAAATATCGAGGTTTGGTTCAGACTCATTAAAATATTTCGGACTCTGACTTGATTCATGTTTGTTAAAATATTTTGGAGTCCGGCTCGATTCGTCAAAAAAACTTATATACACATTAATATTAATTGATGATTATTATTATATATATAATATAATATATTAACATATATGTTTAATATTAATAATAATATAAGATATTAGATATAGAAATATGGATGTATAATCTCGTATACAAATCAAGCTGAGCCTCTCCAAGCTCGACTTAAACTCATTAATATAATGGAATTTTCTTCGGGCTCATATTCTAAGATATGGTCCTACCACTTAACAAGAATGTGCATCCAAACGTTGACTCTCGATCATCTAGATCATTTGTCTAATCTGTATCGTAATAGTCTCGTAGTTACAAATATGCTCTTTGGAAGTAAAGCATTTAGCTGTTATCCCACGCAATACTTAAGAATATGTTTCACTGTCTTCCATGAGTATACTTTGAATTATTCTGGTAACGACTGACTACGACTGACTAAGCCAATTGTGATTCTAATATCAGGTAAAGTAAACATCATAACGTATATTAGACTTCGTATAACACTATTATAAAAAACGCAAACCCAAACCAAGTCCAAGCCGAATTAGTTGAGAGCCCTAATCATAACTAGCTAAAAGAAAAGTAGAGCGGCTACAAGGAAACACTCAATGTTCTGGCTTTCCCACTAATTGGTTCATTGTTTTGTGCATTCTTTTTTTTTTAATAATACTCTAAGCCCAAGCCCACATAAGGCTAAACAAATAGAGCAAGGCAAGAGCTTGATTTGGGTTAATCACCCATGTTAGGTTATGCTATATTTGGGTTGGTTGGACCCAAGCCTACTAATAGAAGCAAAAGAAATTTACTCGTGGCCTTGTCCAACCTAACGTTTGAGTCCTTGACCGGAAATACCAAAAATTAGCTTAATCCTGGGGTCAATTTTCAAACCTTAAGCTTAATTAGGTTAATCTAGGTTGGGTCAAGTTGGATTGAGTTGAAGCATACCAGTGTTTATATAAACGTATACTTCAAATTAGTTGCGATTTTTTCCTGGGACGTTTCCTGCAGCATTAATCACATGATGTCACGTTATTTCTTTGAAACCGGTAACCTATCAATCTAAACCAAGGTTTTGAGGATTAGACCAATCCGATACTGTCCGGTCCGTATTGAGATCGGATTGATCCAATCCGGTTCATACGGAGATCGGCCAGGACCAGTCCAGTCCCAAGTCACGATACAATAGTTGTATCGTTAGGCTTTGGATCAGACCGATCCAACCGATACCTGTACAGACCGGCCGGTACAACCGATTTAATCTTTGTTTTTTAATTTATAAATTAAACGGTCCAGATAGATATCACTCTGGACTGGTCCGGCCGATCCATTTTTTTTTTTAAATAAAATAAAACTGAACAATCCATTTTTATATCCGATCCGGGCCGACTGGTATCACCAGTCCAAACCGGGATCGCTTGCAACCGGTCCCGATCCCAAGACTTTAAATCTTGTTCTAAAAGCCCTAAATCTTATCCCACCTTTCTCCAAACAATCGGTTGCCAGTTTCATGAAGAAGTTACATGGCGTGATCCTAGACTAGACTTATATACCTACCTCAAGGAGTGCAACTATCAAGAAGATTCGTTGACCGGACACATGACATACTCCACACATTTGAGGCAAAACCGTTCAACGAACTCCAATCTTATTCATGAATCGATGATTCAGACCGGACACGGACCTACTTCAGGGTGGCAACGGATTGGGCTAGACCAAATTTGGGTCGTGCTGAAGTTTAATTATAAGTATACTTATATTGGCCCGAATCCGAACTCGAGTTTCGAGCTGAACATTGTTTGCCTAAACCCGCTCCAAGCTTGACAAATTCTAATCCGATCTTATAGGCTAATTGAACCGGGCTGGCTGAACCATACCCAAGGTTAACAAGTTGGATTATGCCGTCATAGGATATCTTGGAACTCCGGTCGTCGGAGTGAGAGAGTCGGGTCAGGTGCTCGTACCTTTCACCGGTGAGCGGACTGCAGAAGAGATGGTGGGGCCAACGCCAACCCAAGGCCACAGCGTGCTAACCCAACGGCTTTTCAAATTTAAACGGAGGGGTCCCCGAATAAATACGCTCCACACATTTCCTTTACCGCGTTATTTTCTTCCGTCTGCCTTTCTCGAAAAAGGAAAAAAAGAGTTGGGGATGAACAAAAAAAATCCCTAAAATTTTGAAAAACAACGAAGAAGACGAATCAACTTCTTTGTCTGTTTCTTTCTCCTTCCCTTCAACAGACATTCTTCGATAAGATCTCGGATTTGGACATTTCGTGGTCAACTCAATTCCTCCGTTTTAGATTCTTTTACAACTCTGTTTCTGGATTATGATCTGTTCATATGAGGAATCATACTGTTTGATTCGATAAGAATTACCACAAAGAGAAAAACAAAAATCTTTGATTTTTGGCTGAAATTTTGGCGTAGATTTGGAAGGAAGGAACGAGAATTCGGTTTAGCTTTGGTTTTGGTGGAAACTTTACTTGGAAGGGAATGTGGCTTTTATTTGATTTGATTCAACATGTTTTTCTTTACCAAGGATCAATGTACGTGGTTCTATGGGAATCGAAAGAATTTGAATGACCTTGTGGAACAATGAGGGTTTATTTGAATATATTGAGATTTTTCTTGTGATCAACGTGTTCCAGGGCAGTTTCATAGAAGATTGTCTGGTTGTTGGTCTAGTTTTCGATGAAATGAAAAGGAAAATATGCGTTTGGAAAGCTAATTCCAGAACCGATGGATGTGAGAAGAGTCGGGTGTGTGATTGTTTTTGTCATTCTGCTTTGTGCTTTGGCAACGGGAGGCTCAGAACGCAGGAGGAGAACAGAGAAATTCTTCTTTGGAAGAAAGTGCTTTGCTTGGGATTATTCGGAGACAGACACAGACATGGTAGGAATCTCTTCTTCTTTTTTGCTTTCTCTCTGTTCAATTTTCTGAGTCATAATACGATCCATTAGATGCAAACTGGGTTCTTCCCATATGAATACTTGAGTTTATCCAGAATTTCTGTTAGCATTTCTAATGACTTGCTCTTGGCTTTTCCTTTTTCCCTTCATTTTTCTTTTTGAACAGAAATGAAATATATTATTTTGAAATGAACTCCCATTTTATAAATCAGGCACTTGCTTAAATCGTTACAGATCCAATCGTTGTTCCAACATCCCCAGGACTTATGGAAACTCAACTGGTTAAGCCCTTAACACTTAGGATCGTAACAGCCACCAAAAGCCCCAAGAATTGTGGAAACTTAATCAGTTAAGCCCTTAACACTTAGGATCGTAACAACCACCAAAAGCCCTAGGAATTATGGAAACTTAATTGGGTAAGCCTTTAGCACTTCGGACCGTAACAACCACCACGCTTCCATAGTTGACGTCCACGACGGTCCACTCTATCGACACTGACCCATTGGTAGTCCCTTATTTGGTGGCTCCACTCATCTATCAATATTCAATGACTTAGCACCATGCCCACACATAATACCAAGGCGTTTTAACCTAGCCTGTAGGTCGCCCCTTCCGTGACTCGAACCCGTGACATGGTGCTTGTTCTGATACCAATTGTTACGGACCTAACCGTTGTTCCAAAAGCACCAGAACTTATGGAAACCTAATCGGTTAAGCCCTTTATACTTAGGATTCTAACATAAATACTTCTGTTGATGTCTCTCTACGTCTCTTTTCTTCCTTATTTCCTTTTTAAGTTATATTCAAATTGTGATTTTATTTGGGCACCACTAGTAAGTTACCTTAAAAAGCTATCCCAACTCTCTCTCTCTCTCTCCCTACGTATGTATTCTTTGTAGTTTATCTCTCATATATTGTTTACTAAAACCAAGGTTGCTTTCATAAATACCTCTTGCCCATCCTTTACTTGACATGGCTGGTCAAAACAAGAGTGGAGTAGCCAAAGATTGAGAAATAAATAAGTTTCTCACTTAAGCTCATATGTATAGTAACATTATTAACTAACATAATTTAAAAAATTTGTTCAACTTTTATAAGTAATTCTTTGATAGAATAATGAGTAATTTAGAAATAAAATGAGCATAAACCTACAATTAATTATTTTTTAATACATAATTACTTTTCAAATAGCTATAGATATTCACTTAGATAACTTGTAATTAGGCTTCTTTTGATTGTGTTATGTTAGAGATAGTGGGTGGCTCATATTCACTAGTCTCTAGTACGGTGAGGGTATATTGGGGATTTGCCCTATATATCGGGTAGGAGTATAAGTTGTACCCTAATTCCTTTTTGACATAGTGAAAACTTCTCTCTCGTGGATGTAGGCTTTGCCAAACCATGTACATCTGTGTGCATTGTTTTGATCTTCGTTTTACTAAGTTTATTATTATTGCTTGATCCCGATCAACACGTTATCTTACAAATTGAAAACACTGAAATCATATGTTCATTCATACTATATATATTATATGTGTGTACACATGCATGTCTTATACCTATGAAATATGTATATATGTATGTATGTATGTATGTATGTATGTATGTTTGTATGTATGTGTTTTTCATGCCACCTGCTTGAAAGGTCTTAACTGCATGGGAATGAGTCTTCTAACAGCTGCTTCTTTGTGATGATACTTACCTATGTGATTAATCATATTTTTATGGAAATAATTAATCACTAAAATTTGACATAAGCCTCTGAATGCAGGCAGATCGGTTATGCATCAATTGCAGACTAGAATTGATGCAAATAGAAGAAGCTGTAGAAGACTTTGACTTGTATAACCCAAAGGGAACCAACTTTCTCTCCAATGAGGTTAATTCAAAAGCACGACCATTATCAAAAGGACACATACAGAAATCTATTAATATCCTGCCTCCCCAAAGGAAACAAACTCTTTTAGATTGTTTAAGAAAGAAAAAACTTATTTTTCTTGCTTCCAGAGAAGAGAGCGTCTCTAACTCCAAGGATTGGTATATCAAGTTTCTTGAGTCTATCTTTGGTTGGCCGGATGCTCCTAGACGATATCTGGGTAGCGGGTTAATTCAACACATAGCAGTGACCCCTGCTCCAGCCCCTGCATCTACAGTGACTCCTGCTCCTGCTCCTGCCCCTACATCTACAGTGACCCCGACTCCAGCCCCTACACCTACAGTGGAATCACCTAGTCATGCTCCAACACCTTCTTTCGATCCAGCCCCAGCCAGCTCTCACGCTCCTAATCTTCCCCCTGTTGATCCTCCACAACAACAATCTTTTTCACCAGATTTCTCGGATTCAAGTATACAAACTCTACCTGGTGCACATTCTTCTGCAAGTCCCGAGTTTTCTCCCCATTTATCATCAAAGAAGCATGATAGTAACCGAAAATCAGTTGTTATTGCTATTATTGCTACTACCGCAGGGACATTTGCGATTGCTGCATTGTTATTCTTTTGTTACTGTAAGAGTTGCAAAAGCAATTCTGGTTCTGTAGACTCACAAAAGGATGACAGGCCCCTTCTGACCTTAAGCTTAAGTGACTTCTCTGTTGGTATGTATACAATCCATTCTAGTTTTCTTCTAGTAAACTTTAATTGTTAAATGTCAGTTGATTTTTCTTAACTATAATATTTCAGGTTCTTCGTCGAAATCATCTGCTATGGAAAATTCATTTAACAAAGGGAAGTTTGGTAGCCAATCATTTAGCACTAGTAAAAGCCCT
>JAUPMG010000005.1:4490371-4510167 GCA_031762675.1 Pachysandra terminalis
TCAATGATAGATCCTTCCACCTCCAACCAATGAATTGAGTTAACCCTATTTCAAGCATTAGCCATGCTGTGAAAAAAATTAGTATTACTCTTCTCCAACTTCAACCATAGTTGCCTTCAACTACTGTCTCCAGCTAATTGATGTGAAATACGGCTGGAAACTTGTGAGACCACAGAAAAAAGCTTTTGAAGAACAATCTTTCTCAAATGTGTAGAAGGGATTCCATCCATGCCTAAATATCATCTACCAATCCTTAACACATGAAGCTTGAGTAATAAAAACTTGTACAATTAAATTCTCAAGTTTATTTTCAAATTTAGAGCACACTCATACAAGCATTGCATTTGGCATTATGTATATATGCCTTAAGACTTCATATTGACTCTCTTATAGTGTTTGTGTTCTAAAATAGAATCTGGCTGCTTATTATAGTTCTAAAACTTCTGTAAGCCAATTTATGGACAAATAAACTAACCCATCTTTCTATGCCCTATTTAACTAACTTTGAAACAAATCTACTTCAAAAAAAGCTCAACTTCCATTATTGTAATCTCCTAAGAGGCCTCTTATGAGGGGGTTGGTATGGTGCTTCTCAGTTGTTTTCTGTTGGGGTGATCTTATGTGAACCACTATAGTGTGCTTACTCTGATGTCAAAGCATGACCATTCAAAGTATTCAACAGTATTATGAGAGTATCCTAGTCTATGTGAATATCAAATGAACTATTAACTTGTCATTCCTTGGATGGGATGATTTTTGGGACCTTGCTACTGAAGCTCCCAAGTCACATCGTCATCCACTCGATCCTCCCTTCTAGGAGCAGTTTTTCCTTGAAGGAAAATGTTGTGGCCAGCTGGTTCTATTTGGCATATCAGCTGCCAGCTGCTAATCTACAAGCGTGGTCCGGTCTTCATCTAGATTTTTCCTTTTTTGATATTGTTGTCCATTTCTTTTGCTAGACATGTGCCTTCTGGTCTATGCTGCACATAGATATGGGTTCTTTAATCTAACTAGGGTATGGAATGTCAGATTCGAAAAATTTGACACGTGGACACAGAAGTGTATTTGTTGAGCTTAAAATGCTATAATATCCACTTAAAAGATTCTTAAGGAAAACATAGGGTCCAATCCCATGTTATATGTTCATTAGAGATGTACAAATAGGGAAAAAGAAATCAAGGGGAGTCATACTGGAATCTGTTTGGTGATGAAGTCTTAAATGTGTTTAATAGGTTTACTTGACTCATTAAGAACTGTCAATGCAACATAGCTTCTAGCCTTTTATCTTCTGATTAATCCATTGGGCTATTAATCTCATGTGCTTGGCCTTCTTCACTATTATTTTTTCACGTTCAGTGAAGCTGAATAACATGCCTCCTTTATAGTTTCCACTCATTTTATAATGGGTGGCTTTGATATGTTATGGATTGCTTTTGGACGGGCTTACAGATTTCGTCATGAGTTTCGTAAAATTCTTTCCAACTTGTTTTGTTCTCCTTGGTAGAGAAACTGATGAAATTGCTGCAGTATCTCGTTAAAACTTACCTTTTATGCTTCTTTCAGGATATTTTTGAGTCTATGGGCCAGATTGTTGATGGGCTGAAGTTCTCCGGAGGCTCTAATAGTTTGATGCCGAAGACTTTCATCAAAGAAGTAACTGAAATGGCCCACAGACATGATGTGTATGTCAGTACAGGTGACTGGGCTGAACATTTTCTTCGAAAAGGACCATCTGCCTTCAAAGAATATGTTGAGGTGTGCAGATGTTACACTTTTATATCAGTTCTTTGGTACGATAATACACATTTATCTTGTGGAATACTAACTTATCTTACCCTGATTATGATTCTTTACAGGAATGTAAGCAGTTAGGGTTTGACACAATAGAATTAAATGTGGGATCACTTGGAGTTCCTGAAGAAGTTCTCTTAAGATTTGTGCGTTTGATTAAGGGTTGTGGCCTTAAAGCCAAGCCTCAGTTCGCAGTGAAGGTTAACAAATCTGATATTCCGGTGGTTGGTAATAGAGCATTTGGGGCTTATGTAGTCCCAGTTCCCCGTACATCTGGTATGAAAGCAATTAACTCCATTTAGATGTCAAGTTTCAACCTGCTAATATGCTAAATTCTACAATCTAATTCCTTGGGTATACACTTCTTCACTGAGTAATGTAGTAATCGATGTAACAGTAGTAGTGCAAAAAAAGGGTTCTATTCTACCAATAAAAGGGTTAAAAAAAGTTTCAAATTTTGCAGCTTAGATCATGTGGTTAACTTCTATTTTAATGGCGAAATCTATTACTAGAGTTGGTGACAGTTCTGAATCCTCAGCTATCAATGTTACCTTTTATTTTGTTCCGCAGAAATTGTTGAAGATGTAGACCTGTTGATCAGAATGGCTGAGAGATGCTTGGAAGCTGGAGCAGATATAATCATGATTGATGCTGACGACGTGTGCAGATATGCTGATTCCTTACGTGCAGACATCATTGCAAAGATTATAGGTCGTCTTGGACTTGAAAAGACCATGTTCGAAGCATCAAATGCTAAAACCTCAGAATGGTTCATCAAACATTATGGACCCAGGGTATCATTCCTCCCCTTTTTTAATTTTTTTTTTTTTTTTTTTAAAGAAAGACCCTATTGGCAGGAATAGCCGTAGAGGCACTCCAACGGTGTGAAGGGAGTTGGTTGGGCATAGACCCCGACATGTATATTAGAAATTAGTTAAAAAAACTATACAAAAGGGGGGACATAAAACCAAACCCCAAAGTAATGTTCACCAACTGATAAAAGATGACCAAATAAATAGCCTAAACCCAGGGTATCATTCCTCCCCTTATTCATTGAAATAGTTTGTTATTACCGGATCAAAATGTCCTTGTTCATGACCTTTATATTTTCAGGTGAACCTTTTTGTGGATCACTCACAAGTGATGAATCTAGAGTGCCTCCGTGGCCGCAGCTTGGGTACAAATCACACCTCTGTTCTTGGTTCTTCCTATTTTCTGTTGTGAACTGGTGCTTTTTCTGGAGATTCCTGTTCCTTATTGGTATTGGTTCTTTAGCTGTTCTCTGCTCAGATTGTGTTGTATGTTTTCTTTCTGTATGTGAATAAAGATTGACAAACTATACAGCTTTAATTTCCGTCGATATAATTCCTGAATCTTTTTGAGAGAAATTCTATGATTTCCATCAGGATTGTACAATTTTAGATTTGATTAAGTAATCCTTTCAGACATTACTTACATCTTGCATGAAATCAAGTATCATTGCTTCAAGTTCATTTTGGTGTTTTTCCTTTGATGGGGAGAGGCTGTTTTGGGGAGATTTGCACCTAGACACATGAATCATCAATTTAACTTGAAGGGTTTGTCTTGTTTTTATGGTGTGCTGGTGTGCTGTTGTGCCCTCTCAAAATCTGAGCACCCATCAACTTCATTCTGTTTGAAACTTCTGTATGAGCAAATAGAAGGTTCACTTAAAATTATCTTACCAAGAGATATTGTTTTCCCACCTCCATTGACACCAACAATTATGATGACTAAAAGGGTTTCTGATTTATTATAAAGAGAAGCCAAGAGGTACTAGAACACTGAGCACAACTTACATAAGATGCTTAGTCATTTTTAATTATTGCATTTGTCTGTCTTGACAACTTTGTTGAATTTCTACGGTATAACTAAATTAACCCATTACCCCAAAAAGGATACGGAAGGCTTTCTAACTTTTCACAGTTGAGAGCAATACTGAACTTCTTGCATTCTCATTGTTACGGTTGAGAGCAATACTGAACTTCTTGCATGCTCATTGTTTTCGGATAAGGATTCCAGAAGGTTGAAGAAGTTTGCGACGCCAATGAGAATCGGAGACACGAAGCCCCGAAAATATCACAAACATAATTAATTAATGAAAGGAGAAATAGAGAGAACCATGTTTTTATCCGATTCTTACAGGCTTGCACCCAGTTTTACCGACTTACACCAGTTTTATTGACTTACACCGGTTTGATCGAGTTCTAACCAGTTTGATTTTTTAAACCAAACCATTGAAGTTTAAAGGTAAGACAAGTGCAATAATTAAACCAACTTAATTTGTATTTGTAGGTCCCATTAACATATTAATCCAATTCTTTTCTCTCTTTCTTTCCTAAAACCCAACTTCTTCTTTCCAAAGTATCTCTTTCCCAACTGTAAAATTAGAATCTTAGAATCGTATTACCCTCCCTCAATTTGGGTCTTCCTCTCCTTCTGATCGAGTGCAATAATTTAGTTCTTTTGGGGTCAATCAACTTGAATCTATTATTCCTGTTTCCTCTGTTTATACGCAAATGCAAGTTTCAAACCAGTAATAGAATTTTTTATGTTCTGTTTCTTACATGTAAATGAAAACAGTCACTTAAAGAAGTGTTTCTAGAGCTATTGTATCTATTTACAACTAAGACACACACAAATGACATTTACACACTACCTTGAGCATGCAAATTAATTACTAAAATATGCATTTAAGCAAAATGATAAATCTTAGTGGCAATATTGCACCTCTTGATAATCATTGATTATAATATTATTAAGTGACACTATATAACTTCATCCATAAGATAGATTTGGTTTGCTCATTCTCCAAACAACAATTTTCTTAAATCACTATCACTCTTTGTGTATCCTAGTGCAAAATCCATATTATGCTCAGTCTTGATAGAATATGAGCCCTAACTTAACATAGCTTTTCCGTAGAGGTGTATTCCTAATGTGAAATCCATATTATGCTCATAATATGAATCTGAACTTAATCTCGTTGTCAGTAGATACATCCAATTGAGAGAATAAATAAACTACTCATATAAGAAGTTGCAAACTAACAAAGTTATTTCAGTTCTCATAACTTGAGGTCTCCTTTGCTGTGAGGAATGCGATTGCATCTCGTTCTCGGGACTCAATGACACAACTTTGAACGCATTTTCTGAATTCATCTGCAGCGCCGTTCTGGGCAGTGTAAGCGACTATTGTGCTCACCATGCTTAAGAGTCATCAATTTGGTCTGGTTATTTGGAAAAGCCCGGTTTAGATACATGTATATTATTCAATGATACAACTTTGAACACATTTTCTGAGGATTTCCTCTTGGTAGAAAACATTCTCAAGGTAGTAGGTCCAAATCAATCCTCAAATTTACATTGAACATGAAGCTTTTTCATTTAATTATTGCACTTGTCTGTCTTGGTCAACACAGTTTTCTTAGTTTTCAGTTCCATAAGAAAAAGAACTAAATACTTACTTGAGCTATGGCATGAATAAAATAAACAAAAAATGTATCAAAGTACACTCTTAATTACACTAATGGTTCTTTTGGGTCCTCCTCTCCTTCGGAAGGATGCAAATTTGATTTTGGGTATATGCGGCTAATCTCGAAAATGTAATCATGTTTGCTCTTTAAATTGACTCATACATAGAACTAACTAGGAGTCGAACGTCTAGGCTTAACATCTATGGGTTGCCTGTGTTAGATTAGCAGCCATGATTGCATCACATACATCTTTGACAGGTACATATGACTTCACAAATACAATTTTGGGTATACAATCTCAATAACCCTGTCTTGCATCCTTAAAAAAAATAATGCATTTTGTTGAGATTTGTCTTGAACTCTTTATCGTCCAAAAAATATGTTTTTTTATAATTTATTTTGGATTTCTTATTCATGAAAAGGTGTTTTATTTCCTACTTAGTTTTATTGGTTTTTGGTTTCCTAATGAGAATATAATTTTGGGGATTCTAATAAAAGAGTACTTAAGCCTAGAGTTTTAGTGATATGTTCTCTCCTGAGGAAGAGCTCTCCATGATGGAAATGAAGACTTTTCTACTTTAAAAAGATGTCTCCGTAGTGAGAGTATAACTTTTGTTAAGAGTGTTTGTATGTTTTTGGCTCTGGTGGAGTGTCCTTTAATGGTTTTCGTCTTGAGGGGATTTGCAAACACTTATGTATCTATAATCTTTAATCTCCTTAGTAGTGGAAGTTCTTGATTGTCTTCTCCATAGATGCAACCCCCTTTTATGCGAATGAACACCTCTGAGAAAATGTCATATTTACCAATAGTTACAATATCTTCTTACCAAACAAATAACTAATAATTCTTTTCATTTTTCATTCACTTATTTTGTTTTCATGTGTCACTAAGAAACTTCATTTGGGATTCAGGTTTGTTTGTTTCAATTTTTTGGATTTGGTATATGCATTTATTGATTATTTAAATCATGGTAAATCTTAGATTGGTTCTGATTTAGGTAACTATTTACCAATAGTTACAATACCTTCTTACCAAACAAATAACCAATAATTCTTTCCATTTTTCATTCACTTATTTTTGTCTTCATGTGTCACTAAGAAACTTCATCTGAGATTCAGGTTTGTTTGTTTCAATTTTTTGGATTTGGTATATGCATTTATTGATTATTTAAATCATGGTAAATCTTAGATTGGTTCTGATTGAGGTTATCTCTTGGCTTCTCTTTATAATAAATCAGAAAACCTGTTGTCATCATAATTGTTGGTGTCAATGGAGATGGGAAAACAATATCTCTTGGTAAGATAATTTTAAGTGAACCTTCTATTTGCTCATACATAAGTTTCAAACAGAATGAAGTTGATGGGTGCTCAGATTTTGAGAGGGCAGCAATAGGTGCTCTATTGGTGAGGGGAATTACAGAAGGAGAGAGAGATGATGTTGGTTCTGTAAGGAGAGGTGAAAAAAGAGGGTTGCAATGGTGATGGAAAACATGGGAGAGGTGAGATGAAATGAGAGGGTGAGAGAGCGGGATTAAGATTAAAGAAGAAAGAAATAAGAGCGGGATTAATTCATTTTTATTTGATATATAGAACATAAAGGAAAACCTAAAAAAGAACATTTAACTGGGTGATCCGACCCAACAGCCCAAACCACCCTAAGAATATGCACTCAACCAAGACCAGACCGGCTACACTATCTAAGACAACCCAACAGCTGTCAATCCTTCTGTCCATGGCTTTGTGGAAAACAATAGTAGAAGAAATAGAGACAGCACAGCAAGCAGTACCACTGAAGGACAATCACAACCCATTGCAACATCTCATTGTAGCTTAACTCAGTAGCAGCGCCATTCGACTAGAGCACACCAGCCCATCATAACTCCCATTTTACTTAAAACTAACAGTCCAACTATATTTTGAAGCTGATTACAAAGATGAGATTTCTAGGATTGAGATGGTTGTAGGGAATGTCCTTGTAGGATACCTCCAAACCAGATGAACATTGTGTTTAAGCAGCCAAAGTTCCAGTGGGGGTTGCATAAAACAACTTTTGACAAAGTGATCATGGTAGCATATACAGTACAGAATGTTCAATCAGGGAAAAGATTGGTTGGGTATTTCTGGAGTCTTAGAAGGTTCTTGAATTGACCCATCAATGTAGTCAATTATATTAGTTCTTGAGTATTGATATCAATTGATCCTTCTAGAGGAAGTTACTGGATAAACTGAATTTGATGGAAACTAAGTTTGTTATATCTGAAATATTAAAAAAAGGAGATAATGCCATTAAGAGACAAATAATAGAAGAGAGATGTATATGAGAGCAGAGAAAGCAATACACCATTAGCATTTAATAGTAATGTACCTCACAACCTGAAAGAAGTTGGGAAAGGCTTCATTTCAGTTTGTTTTGCAAAATGAAGTAATTCATATATAGGTTTGAAATTCGTGTAGGCTATCATTGCAGATAAAGGTACATATCTAAATATACATAAAGATTTTCGGAAAGGCCAATAGAACACTGAGCACAACTTACATAAGATGCTTAGGCATTGTTACAGAAATTCTAAATTATAACAATACAATGCACTAATTAAAGGGTCAAAACAGAAGATAGTGAAAAATTATAAACTCACTAGCTTATGAATGAGGTTGAGGAAACTGGTTATTGATAAAAATGACCTTCAGAAGCAAAAACAAAAGAATATCAGAATCCTTTAAATTAATCCAAAATTATAATTAGATTAACTAAAATAAGTAAAAATAAAAAATTGAATCAAACAATATGAAATTGCAAACCTAATATTGCAAACAATATGTATGCCTGGAAAGGTCAATAGATTTTATATAGAAGACCATTGAACACAACTTTGTTACATAAGATGCTCATTCAAAACAGAGGATATGATATCTTAAATTATAACAATATGATTCAATAACTAAAATCTTGTCCATTATTATAAATTTTTAAGGAAGGGTCAAAATAGAGGATAGTGAAAATTTTTAACTCACCACCTTATGAATGAGGTTGAGGAAATGGGTTATTGATAGGAATGACCTTCAAAAGCAGAAACAAAAGAATATTATAACCCTTTAAATTTATCCAAAATTCTAATTGGATTAACTGAAACAAATAAATCAAAACACATAAAGAGAATAAAAGGATGATAACTTGTGGAGCAAACTTCCAAGAGAGAAGAGGCCTTCATTAATGGGGTTAATCGCAAAAAAAAAAAAAAACTGAAATTTACAATACACTAATTAAACGGTCAAAAGAGAGGACAAAGAAAAATTATAAACTCACCAGCTTATGAATGAGGTTGAGGAAACTGGTTATTGATAAGATCACCTTTAGAAGTCATAATCCTTTAAATTAATTTGATATTATAATTGGATAAACTGAAATAATAAAAAAAAGAACACATAAGGAGAAGAAGAGGATGATAAAGAGCACATACCTGTACTCATGGAGCAAACTTCCAAGAGAGAAGAGAAGTATTTCCGAGAGAGAAGAGACCTTCATTAATGGGTTTAATCGGAAAAAAAAAAAAAACTGAATCAGAACACATAAAGAGAAGAATATGATGATAAAGAGCATATACTTGTACTCGTGGAGCAAACTTTCGAGAGAGAAGAGAAGTACTTCTGAGAGAGAAGAGGCATTCGTTAATGGGATTAATCGCAGAACATAGAAGAGGATGATAAAGAGCACATACCTATACTCGTGGAGCAAACTTCCGAGAGAGAAGAGAAGTCTCGCGCACCCTTTTTTTCATTTTTTAGAAGAAATATGCTTTTGAAAGACAGAGAGAGAAGCGGGATTCATGGGTTTTGTTTGGAAGGTTTCTCCAATTTCAGTAAGCTTCTAAATAGAAAAATACGATTCTAAGATTCTAATTTTAAAGATGGAGAGTAAGTTGAAATAAAAAAATAAAAAATAAAATGGTAGAAAGAAAGTATAAGAGAAAGTTGGGAAAGAGATACTTTGGGAAGAAGTTGGGTTTTAGAAAAGAAAGAGATAAGAGAATCGAATTAATATCTTAATGGGACCTACAAATATATATTAAGTTGATTTTTTTAACTAAAAAGGTTAAAGTTGAAATCTGATTGGCTAGAAAAATTATTTTGTATTTTTTAAATCTAAAATTCTGAGAACTTAGTATTAAGGGAGGAAAGGCACAAGAGGCCTCCACCCTTCCAGTATGTTTGCTATATTATATATATATATATATATAGCAAACATACTAGAAGGGCTTTAGGTTATATACATATAACCTAAAGCCCTAAAAAATATCATTAGACATTTGTTATTATCTCCAAATCATACTAATAAAAGTTGAAAGAATTTCTTAAGGTTTTGAGTTATTGAATTTTTTATTCTTGGATTTTACTATTTTATCCTTATAATTATCATTTTCTTGAGATTTGATTACCAATTATTTGAGTAATATTATTTTAAGTAATGGTTTTATTGTCTTTCACTTGAAATATTTAGTTGAAAAAGGTTTTGATTTTTTAAATACCATTTTCTTGAAGAAAAACCCCCTTAACATATGTTATTAACACAACAATATAACTAAACTATTTTTAATGAGAAAATGTTATTTTAGGTACTAAACTGTATAATTATAATCTGTGTGGGACTTACTACTTAATACGTGTGATCTTGAAAGCTTAACCGATCCTTAGATAATTACTACTTAATACGTGTGATCTTGAATGAAACCTTATCCGATCTTTTAGTTAATAACAATTATCTTTTTTAATGAGACTCTTGCAGTCCTCAACTCTCCAATTAATGCTAACCCAAGAGATCTAACGTAAGGATTGTCGGTCATCAATCAAGGCCTAATAAGCGCTCATCATCACTCTACAGGAAAATTCTTCAAGGTTTCCATTCACAAGGTGAATTCTAGGCTTCTGTTATCCACCTCTCATGTTTCTGTACTCATCTTCTTCTTCTTCATCGTCTGCTACTGCTCCAACTTAGTTTTCACTATATTAGGTAAAAACCCATAAATAGAATTACCAAAATAAGATTGTAAACCAAAAAGGATTCATTTTTCATTTATTTCCCTGTTTCATTTGAAATAGGTTGCAGCAGAAAAGCAGTAGAAGCAGAGATAAAGAAGAAACAAGACCAAGAAGACCAGCTCTTTGTTGGGGTCAATATCGGAACCGACGTCTCTCATTTGTTGTCTTTGGCCGATCTGGTTCCCTTTCTCAAAGTACAAAAGACTACTCATATCTGCATCTACGACGTCGACCCTGACATTCTTCGAGCCCTTCCTGGCTTGCTTGCACTAAGATCTGAACCATTGTTGGTGTTTTCAATAACCAACTCCTCGCTCTGGGCTCATCGAATTCAACTGCTACTTCATGGATCGATCGCAATGTCGCCGCATACTACCCGGAAACTCTTATTACAGGCATTGCAATCAGCGATGCGGTGTTAACTACCATTCCTTCATCAGCTCTGCCATTGAGTCTCTTTACATTATTTATGTCATGATTTGTTTGTTTTCTTGTTTAATGAATTGCTTCTTAGTTTTAATTTTTTTAATTGTTTTTGTTGAATTTCTGATATGTTGGATGATGGATTAATGTTTTATTTTGTGGGATAGAATGATTTAAAACTAGAATCCAGTATTGTTAAGTGGTTGATGGACTTGGCTAATTTTTGGAATTGTAATGCAATTTGATTTGGTAAGCATCAAGTCCTGAGGCTTGACCAACTTCAACCTGAACCTAATTCATACCCAACTTTTATTTGAGTCCAATCTCAACTCAACCAACTTGCACCTTGATCCAATTGGGCCTTACCTTTAAAATTAGTATTGTACATTTCGACTTGGCCCAACCTAGGTAGAGTTGCAACTTGGGTCAGGCTAACCCGAACCCAACCCGACTTTGGGTCAATTTTGGGTCAAAAAAAAAAACAACCCAAATTAATTCAGGTCAGTTTTGGGTTAGGACTTCCGGTAACCGACTTGAACTGAAACACAAAACAAATAAACACTGTTATATATATATATATATATATATATATATATATATATATATATAGCTAACCTCATGTTTATGATTTGATATTAGTGTTTAATATCAATATGCTTTGTTGCAATTGAATGTGTTGGGTAAGTTAGATTTGATTTTTTAAGTATTTGCACATTGTTCATGTTGGTTTAAGTTCAAACATTTGACTCAAGCTTTATCAACCCGAATTAATTACCCGAACCAAACCAACCCGAAATTGCAATTTGGGTTGGGTTTAGGGTTGCAAAATAAAAACGGTTTGGTATTTGGATTTCAAATCGGGTTGGGTTTGGATTGATCTTCAAGGAGGTCGGTTTGGGGTTGGGTTGATGTCAACTTGACCAAAACCGAACCGAGTTGCACCCTTAAACCTAGGGGTGTACAACATGCCATGCTTGGTGCCATGCCCAGGGTGCAACCTTTTTTTTTTTCTATTGTCAATGACATTACTCATTTCCTTATCACGCAGATTGATAATGCAATCCTTCCTACTGATTATCCTATAAAATATTTAAAAACTCAACCGTAACATAGCAATCGCGGTTACTAAGAGATCGAATCTCATGTGTTTTCCTTAAATTTTGTTCTCCTGATCATCCAAATTCGTTGAATATAGAGTGGTAAAAGGAAGGTTTATTACTGGGTTTGGGATTAAAAAGGTTTTTGGGTTGATCTAGTTTCTTGCTTCAACGGAATAGTTCTATACCTGGGTTTTATAGCCTGCTATCCAAACTATCACGACAACTTCGAGTAGTTGGAACTTGGAAAGTCTTAATTATTCATTTTAGGTTGAAAACCAGTGACCGTCTGATTGCTAAATAAATTTGATTGTTCCTCTAATATCAAATTTTATAGTGTAAGCATCTACACTGGATCAGTCTACTTTTAAATTGTTGATTTAAAAAAAAATGATTTGAAAGAAATTGTTGCAATTAAAATATTTGAAATCGTTCTCTTTATGAAATTGTTTCAAACTCAAAATTGATTTAAAAGAAATTGTTGCAATTAAAATTTTTGATATCGTTTTCTTTATGAAATTGTTTCAAACTCTTTATCGCATGCAACACACATGCACTATTACTAGTCATTTTTAAATATAATAATAATTAATTATTTAAATATTTAAATATTTAAAAATCTAAAGATAAAAAAAAACACATAATGTATAATTATTTATGAATTCTAATCACATTGAAAGAATCCTAACTCAATATGACAATATCTATACAGAAAAAACCTTACAAAATGTAAGACACCCAAAATAGCACTTATAGTTATAACAATTAACAAGTTAACAACATTAGAAAATTTATTAAATTTTTTTGGGTGAAATTATCTCAATAATAATTTTAGAACTCTCTAAAAATTTAAGACTCTTCTAATTGTCAAGAAAAATACATATCAAATTCAAATATAATAATTATTTGGATAAATACTATTATACTAAAATATGCACTAGAAATTATAATTATTTAATTAATTACTAAAAACATAAATAAATAAATAAAAAATAGTCCAATACTATTAAATTATATATATTAATAAATCCTATAAAAATATTTAAAAAGGAGTTAACTTATAACAAAATATACTTATTCGATATAAATTAAGAAATTTTATTAAAATTAAAAAATAATAAAGAAAGAGGTGGGTTTCATATGCCATTAAATATAAGAATTCCAGAATACATAAAAATATAAAATTTTATTATTATTAAAAAATGTTTTTTATTATTAATTATAAATATTTTAAACTTATTGATCTAATCTAATAGTTTTTGCATGAACACTCTTCTAAATAGAACCTATCAAGCACAGATGTATAGTTCTCTCTCTCTCTCTCTCTCTCTCTCTCTCGCTCTCTCTCTCTTTTATATATATATATATATTGGTTCAGGGCTATTCAAATTTCAGCCCATCCCAAACTCAACTTTGAGCTCAAAATTGAGCCTGACCTAAACCCAAACCCAAACTAACTCATGAGTTCATGGTCTATCCGTGTTGGGTCAGACGAGATTTAGGTGGGTCAAACTAAACTTACAAGTTACAATCCTAGTAAATACTAAGGCTGTGTTTGGAACCCTGGATTTCAGAAGAAAAATAAAAAAAATGGAAAAAAGAAAGAGAAAAGAAAAGAAAATATATTACTTTCAACTGTTTGGTTTGATAAAGAAAATTTAAGAAAAAATTATAAAGAAAATACTTTAACTTATTTGGTTGTGTAAAGAAAATCAAAATGAAAATTAGTCAATTTTTTCTATAACCATTGACGTCAAGGCCTTAAGACGCAAAACGTAGACCACCACCATCACAACCATCACCACCACCACCCCACCACCACACTAAGTGGTGCAAGGGATGCACACTAGGTGGTGGTGGTGGTTTTCTTTTATAGAAGATTTTATTTTCAAATCCCTATCATTTGCTTTCAAAAATGGTCAACCAAACACTTTCTTTTCTTTTCTTTCGAAATCTAAGATTTCAAACACAGCCTAAAGGAATAACTCAATTTCCATAGATAAAAGACCTAAAAAAAATCACCTAAAATAGCATTTATAATAATAATACTAAATTTATTAGCAAAGTTAAATCAACAATAATTCTAAAAATCCTTAATAGTTTAAAACTCGTCTAATTGTCAACAAAAATACATATCAAAATCAAAGATAATAATTATTGTGATACATATTAAAATATGTATTTTATATTATAATTATATTTAATTAATTAAATAGTTTAAAACTCTGTTAATCATTAATAATTTCCCTTTATTTTTAAGTTTGGCTTTTTATCTGAGGCTCCGTTTTGCACCCAGTTTCTAAAGTTTTTCTTTCTATTGTTTTCTCACTCTTTTTCTTTCAAAAAGTTTTTGGAGAAAGCCCTACCTAATATCTATTCGACTATCCCTTAGAGTCTCTTCTCTCCCTCACATTCTATCCTGCGGCTGACGGCGACCCAGGCCGGCGACAATCTTACTCCAACGAGCACCTAATCTGGTAAGACTCTCTTTCTTTTTTCGCCTTATTCATTTCTTCTTCTTCTCCTCCAGAAATCCAGCACCGTCAAGTCATCGGCCCTGTTCTCCCTTCCCCCTTCACCTCATGTCTTAGTTCTCTCCACCCCTTCTTCGTCACCCCTAACTCAACCATTTCTGTAAACCGCACACCCTTTTCTCTGTTTCTGAACCAAATGTTGAAGTAATGAATGCGAGTCGTTAATTCCAACGCCTTTAATTTTTCGAACCACCAAAAATCCCAAACAACCAAGATCATCAGTTTTCTTTAGGTTTGTCTTTCTAATTTTCTCCCTTTTTTTTTCTTCTGAATTTTGATTTCCATTTCTCTGATTTTAATTTTATTTTTATTTTTTTTCTTCTTGATTTTACGATTCAGATCGTTGCTTAGAGTATCTGAAACGACCAGTCTTCCGTATATCGGTTCGGATTCTGATATTCGGATTTCATTATCGAATCGAATTCGGATCAGTTGCGATTCGGTCCGAATCTGACCCGTTGACAGGCCTGGTTCAGAAGCTCAGGAAGGAGGGCCCTAATCAGGAGTGTGGAGCTGGGACTTTCATGGCGAACCATTTTGATCGCCGCTATTGTGGTAAGTGTGGATTGGCTTACGTTTATCAGGAGGCAGGAGGTGATTAGAGTTTGTTTCTTTAGGATTTATGGACATATTCTTTTGTGTATTTTGTGTACATGAATTGGCCCTTAGGTTTTAGCTTGACAGAATTTGATGATTTGCTATGCAAAGATGGTATAAACAGTGATCGAGCTGGTATCCACTCTCTGGATTTTGATTCAGTTCTGATCAATTATGTATTTTTTTTATTTTTTGGTTTACATTGTCTTCTGTGATGGAATTTCTGCGTTTATTTTTGCTGCTTAATTACTGGTTTATGTAAAAGTTTTGGTTGTATTCATACTATTAAGTATTGGCCGACTTGGAGTCGACGGATCCAGAAAATTGCTAAAGTTCTCTGACTCGGTCCGAAACCGAGTTAGATCTTCCGGTCCAGACGATCTGACTCGGTATTGGAATAGTCATATCAGATGATCCAATATGGACTGTCCGATACCCCTATTTTTTTTATATGATTTTTAAAAAATAAATAAATTTGTGCCATGTTTGAATCGGTCGATCTCGAATTGGATTGCTGATCCAATTCGGCATTGGACCAGAACGATCCTTGATCCGATACCGAGTTTAAACATTATGATTGCATTTATTTGATGAGTTTAGATTCTGTCAAATCCTGTGTTAAGAAATTTTTTAATTTTCTTAAGAGACATGCATCATCATGAGTAATCTACTTAAGAGGCATCGACCATCATAATGTGTTGTTGATGGAGAGATCAATGGCTTATATTACTTTTGAATGCCAATGGTTGGGATTTAAATCATTAAATGGGATCATGATGAAGATTTTTGGACATTATAAATCTTAATTATGTTGTGTTTTACCATATTCAACAGTAGGGTTTTTTAGCACTTGTTATATCCTGTTTATATTTCTCCTTTCAAGAACAAGCATGTAAACTGTATTTTTATGCAACTTCCATTTGATTTGTGCTGGTAGCTTTTAATCAATAGAACTATTTTGATGTAAGTTTGTCATCTTATTGGTAAAGATGCTTCTTGTATTTAATATGCTATTTCCACTTTCAAGATGTCTAAAGCCTTCTCTTATAGGTGAAAGTTTAGCCATTTTAATAAACCCTAATGAGGGAAGAAAATCGTTTGCGATAGTTTCGTGCGATATTTGGTGCGGTACCAATCCCAATTTGACATGTCATCTGTCATGCCATGTCACACACTAAACCTTTTTGTTTTACTTAAATCGTTTGAAAAGAAAAGTCAAAAAGCATTGGTAACTTGAGAGATTAATAGATTTTTTTTTAAAGAAGCTCAAAAATTCTAAAAAGCTGATGGTAATTTCAGCAACATTTAAAGCCAAGGTAAAATAGTCAAAAGGGTTATTGTTAACTGCGCAGCAGTTAATAACCTTTCTCCAAATTTAAAGTAGTCAAAAATTAAAAAAATCCTATTATAGACAAACAATTGAGAGATGATTTTCATTGTGCAACTTCCCTTAATGAAAATGCTCTCAATTTTTTTTTTCTCTAGCTTATTATTTAATTTTTTGACTACATTAAATTTGGAGAAAAGGTTATTAACTGTTGCTTAGTTACTAAAAGATTTTTTGACTATTTTCCCTTTGCTTTAGATGCTTTTGCAGTTACCAACAACTTTTTAGAATCTTTTAAATTTTTTAAAAAGTTGCTAGTAATTCTCTTTAGTTACCAATGCTTTAAACGATTTTAGAAAAAGAAAAGGTAATGACGGAAGCGTTAATGCTTTCGTCGTTAGTGTGTGATGTGGCATGATAGATGACCTGTCAAATTGGGATTGGTACCATACCAAATATCACACGGTGTTATCGTAGATGATTTTCGTCCTAATGAGAGCCATCATGCAGTTCACTGATTGGCGTCAAGTTGATTTTACTTTTTATTATTGTGGTAATTTTGCATTTATAAACAATACTGTCAACATGAAAAGGAGAACATATCGTCTGGAGCGAAAATAATGGAATATTAGCTGGAGTGTGCGCATATGTGACCCACGCATCCAGCTGTTCCTGTCTTGATCGCTAAAAGACAAAATCAGTTGGATGTGTGACGTGCATACGCGCATGCTCCAGCTGATCTTCTGCTATTTTCACTCTAGGCGAAATGCTCTCCATGAAAAGTCCTTCACTCTTGGGGGTATAGATTTTTTTTAGTATATAAATTTGCTGAGGTGCATATGGTCTTTTTATACATTTCATATATCTTGGAGTGTACAATAACTCAAGTTGGTTTTGTACTAGCTAATCATTCAAAAAGAAACATAGATTTCATAGTGGAAGGAAAAGGTTTAGAAAAATTGGAAATGAATGGTGTACAGTGGTCCTTTCAACTGTACGGGTTTTGAATGGGGAAGTAGACATGAGCAGAATTAAATGAACATCAATTTAGATGTCTAAAATTATATGTATCATCATCTGATGTTTGTTAAGGATTGAAAGTTAATTCAATTTGAGGTTCACGTATTCATTCTGCCTTGTTAGTGCTATGGCCGATATGTCAACTTTTTGTTATGCCTGTATTGCATCGTCTGTCTATTTTGGGTATATATAGCTTAAGTTGTCTCCGAGGTTGTGCAGTCGAGCTTATATAGGTGGCATCTGGATCTAAAAGACCAATGTTTAAGATGGCAGTATGGTGGATTTTTGGTACTTACCGATGCTGATAGAGGAGGGGTAGAGGTACTTGTATACAAATAATAGTAAGCATAATTGTAAAAAGAAATAGTTCTATTAAATAAGAAATCCTTAATCTAATAGAACTATTTCTTTTTAAAACCTTGGCTGACCCTCATTTTCACGTTTTGGCAATTCTTTAGCCCACAACCCCATTTCCGACAAAATAAAAACCACAGGATCTCCCCTCTATAAGGATGTCTCATAAGCAACTTAAACAAGTCATTGCCAGCTCAAGCTTTTCTTAATTGGAAAACAATCATTCATAAGAAAATACAATAACATAACAGAAAACAGGCAATTACCAGGTACCTCGTCTTCCGAGGAATCAGTAACTGCTTCTCTTGATTCTTCTAGTATGCTATCATCCTCAGAAGACTCTCCTAACAATACAGAAATCCAAAATCATCTCAAGCCATCCAACAAAAAAAATAAAAATAAAATAATAATAATAATAATAATAATAAAAAATAATAATAATAACAATAATAATGGAAATAAACAAATAGACCAATGTTGCAATACCTCGTCTTTTGAAGAATCATTAACTGCCTCACTTGATTCTTCCACTTTATAATCATCCTAAACATTATCGTAATAATACAGAATCTAAAGATATCTCAAACCCATAAACAAAAAATCCACAAAATAATGAGAAATACAATAATAGACCAATCTAACTGATTGTCGGCACTTAATGAGAGTTTTGTGAAGACGATTAAGAGAACAATTACTGGGTATTTCAATTATAATAGACTTGTAAGCAGTAACTCAGGAATGGATTTCATATTATTGTTGTTGTTCGTGAGGTTTGTACCTTATCATTGAGGGGAGGTGTGGTTTCCTGTTCTTGAGGTTCTTCTTTGTTTACACGATCTGCTATTTTCAACTGGGATTTATTAGCAGCTTTCTTTTGTTCGTGCTGCTTCTTCACTGTTTGTGCGTCCATGGTTTAAAGTTTCCTTTCCTTTCGGGAGTTCTGGCCCAAAATTTTCGGTTTCTAGGCCAACAACGAAGTGTGGAGAGAGAGAGAGAGAGAGAGAGAGAGAGAGAGAGAGAGAGATTGCAACATTGGTCTATTTGTTTATTTCCATTATTATTATTATTATTATTTTTGTTGGATGGCTTGAGATGATTTTGGATTTCTGTATTGTTAGGAGAGTCTTTTGAGGATGATAGCATACTGGAAGAATCAAGAGAAGCAGTTACTGATTCCTCGGAAGACGAGGTACATGGTAATTGCCTGCTTTTCTATTATGTTATTGTATTTTCTTGTGAATGATTGTTTTCCAATTGAGAAAAGCTTGATCTGGCAATGACTCTTATTTGAGTTGCTTATGAGACATCCTTATAGAGGGGAGATCCTGTGGTTTTTATTCTGTCGGAAATGGGACTGTGGTCTAAAGAGTTGCCAAAACGTGGAAATGAGGGCTAGCCATGGTTTTAAATTTCCCCAAAATTTAGAAGTTTCACTCGAAATTTCCTATTCTAGAGGGCACCAAAATTTCCATTATTTGTGCTTTTTTTTGTATAATATTTTTACAGTAGATATTGCAAAAAAGTGAAATTTTCCATGAAACTTTTCTATTTTGATGGTGGGAATTTTCCCTCAAAATAAAAATTCAAACTCTTTGGGCTAGCAATTTACAAGTAGCACCAGGGTTTTAAATACCGGAACCAGTTGCCGGACCGGTATCGGCCGGTTCGAAGCTGGTACAGAAAAGAAAATTTTTTTTTTTAAAAATTTAAAAATTTCAGATCGCGCCGGACCGGTGGGATCTGAGGGACCGGTCGCCGGACTGTCGGCAGGCGGTATCAGTCGCCGGACCGGACGGATCGGCAGGGCCGGTCGCCGGATCGGACGGACCGGCGGAACCGGTCACCGGACCGCCGGTCCATAACCCGGCAATACAAAGACTTGTATCGCGGGTTGGAACTGGACCGGTCCTGGACTGGCCGGTACGGACCGGTATCGGCCGATCCTTGAAACCATGAGTAGTACTACTGCCTAATCTTAACTAGTTGAGTTTGACATGAGCCCCCATATCTTAAGATAGATTACGTGATTTCAAATCTTCTTTTTAATCAACTCCATCCAATTGTTACCAATGTACGGAAACTTATTAAAGAAAGAAAATGTCAATATTTAGTTTTGTGTTTTTATA
>JAUPMG010000005.1:4519934-4535403 GCA_031762675.1 Pachysandra terminalis
CCTGGTACTCCTGGTCCTGGAGGGAACCAAACTATACACTATTATAACCCTTCATTTAGGAGCTCAGCCATGGCCACAAGTACTCCAAGGAAATCCCCAAATGTTCATTCTGATAGAGAAAGCTCTAGATTTCGAGGTTCTGTTGTTTCTGGTGGTGATGGATTGATCCCTTCAAACCCTAGAGCTTCTCTTGAGACAGATTCTCATGGGTCTTCTACTGTGACTTGCCATAAGTGTGGAGAGCAATTTGGGAAGTGGGATGCTGCTGAATCACATCATCTCTCCAAACATGCTGGTGAGAATCCTAGATTGAATCTTGCTTTTTTTATTGTATATATTCTACTTTTTGTTTCTCTGATTTTTTGGGTTCTTCCTTCATGGTTAGATTATTTTCAGTCTTTCTGGGTCTGATTATTATTGAGTTTCATTTAGTTACTATGTTCTTCTGATTACTAAAAGCAAAATCATCTTCCAAAAATAAAAAAAGAGTTGAAACATTTCCTGTTCTTTCTAAGTACAGAAGAAAAAATATAGTTGAATGCCAACTGAAGGAAGAACCTAAATCTATCAGATTTACAAAGACTTGTTGGGAATTTTTTTCTCTCTGTTTGATAAGATAACCTTCTCCATATTCTTTTATAGTATCAACCCCAAATTTATTCTCACTCCTATGGAACTACATTAATCAGGAGTTCACTTAGTTTCATCCGGCCTTTTCAACTTGATCTTTAGGTTTTTATAAACTCTTCTCACCTGTATTAGGCTTCATTTTGGGTGTTTGGCTTTTTGATCCATAGCTATATATTTTTGAAACTTACTTCTTTCCTTGTGAAGTTACTGAACTTGTAGAAGGAGACTCATCAAGAAAGATTATAGAGATAATTTGCCGGACAAGCTGGTTGAAGTCTGAGAACAATTGTGGGAGGATTGAGAGGGTTTTGAAGGTCCACAATATGCAGAAGACGCTTGCCCGGTTCGAAGAATACAGGGAGATGGTGAAGATCAAAGCAAGCAAACTTCCCAAGAAACACCCGCGTTGCCTAGCCGATGGGAACGAGCTTTTGAGGTTCCATGGCACAACAGTTTCATGTTCTCTTGGCATGAATGGATCCTCCAACCTCTGTGTCTCGGAGAAATGCAGCGTGTGTCGAATTATAAGGCATGGATTCGCCACGAAGAAGGAGCTCAAAGGCGGTATTGGCGTTTTCACGACTTCCACCAGTGGGAGAGCTTTTGAATCTATTGAGCTGTATGAAGATAATAATCCATCTATAAGGAAGGCTTTGATAGTCTGTAGAGTGATTGCCGGGAGGGTCCATCGACCTTTGGAGAACTTCCAAGAACTGGCTGGTCAATCTGGGTTTGATTCATTGGCTGGGAAAGTGGGTCTCTATTCAAATATTGAGGAGCTCTATCTACTCAATCCTAAAGCTCTCCTTCCTTGCTTTGTGGTAGTCTGCAAACCCTGATCAATTCAAAAACAAAAATAAACAAATATATATATATATATGCTGAAATTATAATTTATTCAGATTTTGTGAATCACTTCGATTTGGTTCATTGGAAATTCTACAATTGTTATCAATGGAGGGTTTTTCTTCTTTGTTATTTTCCCTTTATCTGAATTTTGATTCTTCTTAATTACCTCTATCAACATGTTCATAGATCCAACTTTTGTTCTTCTTTCTTGGACTGTATCTGCTATCTCCAAAAAATTTGAATTTCAAACTATCACATCTCTTTCATCTTCATTAATGGAAATTATGGTGTTGATGTGAACAGGTCCAGGCACTCAACAATTTAATGGGGTCTTTTCCATCCATCTATTTATGACATTTTTTAATACATCTCATTAAAAGATGCTGTACTTACATCAAACCAGAGGACTACCATTTTAACATCTCACTTTGTAAAAGCTCCCCCGTCTACTTTTTTTTTTTTGGGTAAAGAAGTCCCCCCATCTACTTGACTCTACACTTGGTAGCAAAAAGAGAAAAAAAAAAAAAAAAAAAGCAGTAGATTAATTTCACAAAATCAAGTTGGTTAACAGAGAATCCTATAGAAATTTGTGTTTCTGAAAACAAAAATTAGGAGAAAAGGGTCCGTATAGAGGCACTAATGAGCAATTTTTTTTTTCTCTTGGTGTAATATCCTGCATGCTTACAAACAAATAAATTTAAAAACTACTTGGCATTATTCAGTAGGAAATGGGCATCTGATCTTGTTGTTGGGTTATACTTGAAACAAAGGATAGTACAGAATTCAAGGGCAAGAATCAAGGAGGCGTGAATGTCATGTGCTCTATTTGTAGTTTTTTTTGCCTGTTTCGTCCCCATTTTTGGTCTTTGCAACACTTATTTTTATTTTTTTTATGAGATTTAGAAAATAGTAAAATTTGGTGTGCATCACTATCCGTGGACGTAAGTACTATTTACTGAACTACGTAAATCTGTGTATTTCTTCTTCATCTTGTTCATCTTTCTTTCTAAACACTAGATTGAATTTTTTAGAATGGTAGTTCGACTCAAAGTTCTAACTAATGTTTGCTTCTTCTCTGGAGTGTTTTTGATCATTCTGTGCTTTGGGCAGCAAACATTAAAGATAAGGTCAGGAGGCAGGGACTCATCTCTCTCTCTCTCTCTCTCTCTCTCTGCATTTACCTGGGTATGGTTGATTGTCCCATTACTGCAGCCTCTGTGAAGTTTTAAAGGTTGTCCTTGACTCCATGATAACTGCACCTCAAAAATAAAGCCTCTTAAAGAATACAATCCTTGAATCCAACAAGTTGAATAGAATTCAATTGGTTTCTTAAAGGTTTTTATTCTCGGGATCCTGGATTGGACTGGTCCAGGCCGATTCTAATCCGGATCGCCAATTCTGGTATGATTCAAATGTTGGATCTTTATTATTTTTTTTTTTTAAAAAAATTTGTATCGACCGGCGATACCGATCGTCGGATTGGCAATATCGGTCAGGATCGGACCAATCAATGTCGATATTGGTTGGATCCTTTGTTTTATAAATTTAAAAAAAAAGTGGAGATCGGTTGGATTGGCCGATCCAGTCACTAGACTGGTCCGGATCGGTATCGATTGGACCAGTCCGATCCAAAGCCGCACGATACAATAGTTGTATCGTGGGTTGGGATCGGACCGATTCTGGCCGATCTCGATCTGGACCGGCTGATCCGATAGACCGATCCTTGAAACCATGTTCTTAAATGTTGATTAATGATAGTTTTTTGGGAAAATTACCTACAATCCTTACTTGACAGCTTTGTCTTGTTTATAGTCCTCAATAATTTTGCTATCTACTTATCCTTTCTACGTTACAATTTATTTTTCATTTATGTCCTATAATAGTGCCAACAAGGGTAAAGCAATGTTCTAAAATTAAAAAAATTAAAATTAAAACTTATAAAAGTACCCACCCCACCCACCCACACACCCCTACCACCACCACTACCATCATGGTTGGGATGGTGGTGGTGGTGGGGTGACGGTGGGGTGGGGGGTAGGGGTGGTTGTGGTGGTCGTGGTGGGGTGGGATTGGTGGCGGTCGTGAGGTGAGGGTGGTGGTGTTGGGGTGGTGGTGATGGGGTGATGGGATGATGAAAGAGTCTTTGTTGCTTTTAATTAGGGTATTTGGATACTTTTATAAGTTTTAATTTTAATTTCTTATTTTTAGAATATTGTTTTATTCTAGTTGGCACTGTTATAGGACTAAAATGACAAATAAATTGTAAAACAAGAAAGATGAGTAGGTAGCAAAATTGTAGAGGACCGAAAAGATGATAAAGCTGTAAAGTAAGGCTTATATGTAATTTTTCCTAATTCTTTTCGCAGATGGGACATATCTTATGATTAAGCTGTTCTTTAAGATGGTTTTATAAGAAGATCTTCGGTAAGGACTGTATCAAACTCCATTTATTAATTTATTGTTTTCATTATCTCTAAAAATGGCAGAACCTAAGATCTCAACCACCATTTGCGAGGCCTACCATGCACCTGGGATCAAGAAATGGTAATAAAATCTGTCTTGATCAAGAGCAAGGTTTAAAGTCTCGGGATCAAAGATTGGATCCAAGTCCAATTGTTTTGAAATTTTTTTTGGATCGGCAGGGCCGGTTGCCGACCAACGGTCCGGATCAATCCAAATCGACACAGGTCTGGACTGTTCAATTTATAAATGAAAAAAAAAAACTAAACCAGTTGGATCAGTCACTGGACCGATCGGTCCGTATCGGTTTTGATGATGAACCAATTTGAAAATTGATTCAATCCGATCATAGTATGACATCTGGCAAGGCTAGTTATGTAATTATACATTCTAAAGAGCGTATGCTTGAAAATCTAAATATCTTTTTGAAAAGTCCACTTTTAATGGGAGAATATTTTTAGAATAGTACATATCGAAATGCCCATTTCGTGAGAATCATTTCGAGATATCCGTCAAATTCGCTATCTTTAGGTTAGCCACCTTAAGAGGGCCAATTCGTCTTCAAAAGTTAAATCTCATATGAGCTTATTAACATAACGCTTGTTTTCGAAATGACCAACTTATTATTCCAAAGTCATATTTTGAGTTATCTTTTAGGATAATCATATAAATAATTTAAAATCAACTTTCGAAGTAGTTACTCGAAATAATCAGTAAGAGTACATAATTATAAGGGAACATTCCCTAGCATCTGTTACTCCTCGAAGTTAGTAAGTTCGAGGTTATTCATTTAAAGTGTAGGGGGAAATAAATCTTAGACTTTCAGGAACGGAGGGCCAGAGAGACAAGTCCTATCAAGATCCTAGAAGATTTTGAAGCATTTAAGGACTTGAATTAATACAGAACAGTAACGTATCCTGAGCTATATAATTTCATAATCATTATTTGATCTAGCGACTCGAAGATACATTAAATGTCTTCAATTAATGAGGCGTTTTGGGCATTTAGAGCAAAACGCCTATATACATTAATGAGCCGTGTAAATGTGTTGATAAGACGTTATAAATGGTCAAGTGATGAATCTGAAAACCATATAAGATCAACGATACATCAAAAAGAATGATTGATTTTTGGATTCCGGAGCATTTGGCATTCTATGAGAATTTGCAGAGCTTTGTCTTGTGAATCCTCTTTTCTGAAGATTATAGAAGTTCTGTGTTGTCTGTCTGAAAATTCCTGACTGATCTCATTCTTTTCCTTCTTGTTATTACTCTTTCAGAGGGAAACCTTTTGTTGGAACGGTCTTCTTTGATTTAGGACAGTAGAAGCAAGTGTTCAAATCCTTTATTGCACATATAAATTTGGTTAATTGGCATTCCTTTTGTCATTTACCGGTTTATGCATCACCATCGGTATCGGTTGTACACGTCCGGTCTAAAGCCTCATGATACAATAGTTGTATTGTGGTTTGGGAGCGGACCGGATCGATCCGATCCTTTAACCCTTGAGCAAGAGCTTCAATTTTTAAAGGTAGTGGACCAGCCTAAAAACTATTGAGCCCGAATCCAAATCTGCCGAAACTAGGCCCAATACCGTGAGTCCATTTTCGGGGTTGGATTGGGCCCAGATCAGTCCAAACCTAAGGAATTATTGTCTTTGTTTGAATACCAATATCCAAAATTTCAAATGTAAGGATAAATGAGCCAGTTTAATGAGTTTTGCATATAATAATTTCAAAACATATAATATTTTGGGTCCAAATTGTGGATTAAACGTTATCAAGTAATTTTGATGCCCACATCATCTTCACTATAATCAAATCTCAATTCGAGAAGTATTAAATCAGTATATATGATATTTCATTAAATATAACTAGAGGGTCCCACCATTTATCTGAAAAGGGTTGGAGAAAAGTTTTGGATACCTGAAAATTCAAAAAAACTAGGATTGTCCTATAACTGTTCTAATTCATCATCTATGAAATGATATAATTCCTTAAAGTATTTGACAATATTTAATTATTATAATAGTGGTTTTGGAAAAGTAACTTTCTTTTTGGCACGCTTTCCGATAATCCCTCTCCCTTAATAGTATAGATTTAGTATATATCAATCCGGGCCAGGCCTTTGGGCTGAGAACAATAACCTATATTTCAACCTGATAAGCATTAGGTTAAGCCCCAACCAATCCAAACCATTTGATTTGAACCTTAGTCCAATTAGGGTTTGATTATGGCGAGATCAGACATGTTGTAGGTTAACTAGCCCGAACCAATGTTCGGGGATTTTGATAAAGTTATTAAGCTATAGAACGAGTAGCGGATGATCATATTGAGCTGCAGGACAAGAAGAAGACAGATCGGAGGTTACAAGGCGTACCTTAACTTCAAGCAACCATAACTTTGAGTGGTAACTTGGATTCATTATTGTGATATGTACAGGATTCGTACTGACTAGATAGACATTGCTATCTCATGAGACAAACAAAATTACCATTTCAGGAAATTTTCCTAAAAACTTTATATTTTTAATAAGTTTCAGTTTAGCTTATTTTAGTAGTTTTTGAGCCTTAATTTGTTTTAAGAAGTCATTATTAGTTGTTTAAGGTATTAGAAAAGTTTTAGTCAAATTTAATTTTTTTTTTTATATTATTTTTAACAAATTTTCCTATTTTAAGAAATTTAAGATTATGTCCTACTATATATATTTTTGCAGATCTCGATTTAAAGGGTAGTGTCTAATTAGGATACTAAAAAATAGGGAATGGATTGAAATTTTTTTTTTCTCTCTATTACATTATTATAGATCTCAATTGGAAGAGTAGGATATAGTAATACCGTGTCTAAGTATGAAAATAAGGGAGTATTTTAGTTCAAAAAAGGGAACGTAGGGTACTAAAAATAAGTGGTATTCTAGTCAAAAAAATGTATTGAAAAAATTCTTAAAAATATAATTTGTTCTTAATAATAGTAATATAGATATTATGTTAGGGTGTTAAAGGAATCTTTTTTTTTTTTTTCAGAAATTAATAAAGAATTTATTTCGTTTTAGAGGACGGATTTCCACAATTCATGACCGGAATAGATAAATATCTTCTGTATACTTGGAGTGTGTGAACCTTACATGAGGTTGACACTTGTCCCACTAGACCCACAAATAATGGCTGCCATTACAAATTAAGGTAGAAGCCAATTTCAAATTCATCAGGTGTCTTAGGGTTTAAAAATATAAGTCGATAGCCTTCTTAATTAGTAGGGCTCATATAAAGACATGTGTGAACTTCGTGGGGAGTTCACACAGCTTAGGTTCGTAAAAGATCCACGTCCGACAGAAAAACGTTGTCATTTTATGATTTGCTCCCCAATAAAAAGATTCCACACGGTAGTGATATAGCATAGACAGCTGTCACAATAAGTACCACTCATCCATCCATCAAAGAATGCCGAAACAAAAATCAGCTTAAATTTTATTTTTGTTTTGGTAAGACCAGTTTCAAAAGCTTGACACGTGATCTGAATCACCAACTAACCTCGTATAGGTTTGTCATCTTCAATTCCAACCAATACGATGCACCAAAACATACTGCTTCTTGACACCTCATACCCTCTTCATCACATTTGATTTGTTGGGAGCACGTGCTCACCTTCTTCCTTACTCTTCTCTGTATGGGAAAGAAACAGATATGAAAGGAAATTAAGCCGTCAATCTATTATAAGAAGAATGCATTTGAACAGAGAATGAGGGAGAAGAAAGACATGGCGACTGAGATGATTGATGAGAAGAAGGCGGCTTGTGTGGTGGGTGGGACAGGGTACGTGGCATCTTTGCTGATTAAGTGCTTGCTTCAGAAAGGTTATGCTGTAAACACAACTGCCAGAGACCCAGGTGCTTCCTCTCCTTTGATTTCTCTTTTATTTTGAAGTTTCTTGAGTTGTACATGAAGACTGAATTAATTTCTTAACCAATAGAGATTAAATATAGTTTTATATTGAAACAAACATTCAGAAAATACATTTTCATGAAGTTTACTCTTTAACATCATTTACTTCTGGTGTAGACAATCATAAAAAGATCATGCACCTGTCAGAGCTGCAAGAGTCTGGTGACCTGAAAATCTTTCGAGCAGACCTAACTGATGAAAGTAGCTTTGATGCTGCCATCGCTGGTTGCGACATTGTTTTCCATGTCGCAACCCCAATTCACTTTGCCTCGGAGGATCCAGAGGTGAGGAAAAAAAAAAAACAACTGTATTTTTAGAAGCAAGAAACGACTTAAAATTGAAAACCAACTCTTTTTCAATTCACTTTGAATAGAATGACATGATCAAGCCAGCGATCAAAGGAGTACTGAATGTCATGGGAGCATGCCTGAAAGCCAAGACGGTGAAGCGCGTTGTTCTGACATCGTCAGCAGCTGCCGTGTCAATAAACCGGCTGAATGGGTCAGGTCTAGTCATGGACGAAGCGTGCTGGACTGACGTCGAGTTCTTGGCTTCAGATAAGCCACCTACTTGGGTAACCCATACATGCCCAGTTCCAATTATCATCAGAAACAACCATTAGTACCTGTAAAGATTAACGAAATCAGGGGGTACTTGCAGGGTTATCCTGTGTCGAAGACATTGGCTGAGAAGGCAGCTTGGAAATTTGCCGAAGAAAACAAGATCGATCTCGTCACTGTCATCCCTACTCTAATGGCAGGTCCATCTCTTACTCCCGATATCCCCTCCAGCATCAGCCTTGCAATGTCGCTGCTCACAGGTAAGAAAGCCAGAACCTGAAACACATTGCATGAGTTTTGAGTCTATGACTGAGCCTTGTTGGCCCTGCAGGGAATGAGTTTCTGATCAATGGAATGAAAGGGATGCAACTGATTTCTGGTTCAATCTCCATTACCCATGTCGAGGACGTCTGTCGCGCTCATGTATTTTTAGCAGAGAAGGAATCGGCTTCCGGCCGATACATCTGCAATGCCATCAACACCTGTGTTACGGACCTGGCCAAGTTTCTGAGCAACAGATATCCTCAGTACAATGTCCCAACCAAGTAAGCCCCTCAAATCATATCTGAAAACAATTCTCAATCTTCTGCCGGCGAGGTATTAATGGTTTGCAGTTCCTCTTTTGTTGTGTGATCAATCGCAGTTTCGGAGATTTTCCCACAAAGGCTAAGTTGATCATCTCCTCAGAGAAGCTTGTTAAAGAAGGGTTCAGCTTCAAGTACGGGATTGAAGATGTTTACGACCAATCCGTAGAGTACTTCAAAGCTAAAGCGCTGTTGCAGAAATGAAGAGCCCTAGCTAGTAGTATATATATGTGCCTAGAAATAGCACTTCATCTAATATAGCATTTGAACTTGTGATGCTTTAGCTCTGCTGTAAGAACTGCTTTGCTATAATAAAATCTGGTTTCTCTGCACATATCATGGTTGATTCCTGGAAGGGCTAAAACCCATTTTACAGAATCCATGAGATCAAAATCAAAGCTTATTGAAGAAAGGCCTACTTGATAATGAAGAGAAGCCTACTTCACTAGGACATGTTAAAGCTATTACTGTCTTATACTTGAATTAAAAAATGAAATGAGATGAAAAAAATCATTCATTTATGTTGATCGGGATCAAACAATAATAATAAACACAATAAACGAAGATCAAAACAATGCACACAGATATACGTGGTTTGGCAAAGCCTACGTCCACAGGAGAGAAGAAGTTTCCACCATGTCAAAAACGAATTAGGATTACAACTAATACTCCTACCCGATATATAGGGCAAATCTCCTAATATACCCTTACCATACCGTGGAGCGCCCATCCAAGGGGGACCCTCAAGTCCCTCACCCTTGGATTAGAGACTAGTGAATATGAGCCACACACTATCTCTAACAATTTATTACACAAAGGAAGAAGCAAATCAAAATAAAACTCAACAGAAACTAACAATTTGCTATTTGCTATGAAGGCTTGAATCAATGACAAGAACTAAACATTGAAGCAAGTAGCTGAATGATTATAGACCAAGCACATAAATCTGGGAAGCCAGTGTATTTTCCTTCCCTAAGATAACCTACATTTTCATCTTCTATGTTTTGGTACAAGCTTGGAGAGATGAGAGATCCAATTGGTCAGTTCTGGGCTATGCACTCATCAAGAAGGGTGCCCAGGAAACTGATGTATCTTAGATGCATCATACATGTAAATTAATCAAGATATGCTATACAAGGGGATGTTGTAAAGCACCTGAAGAAGAAGGAAAGACACCCAAGAATGCCAGTTGGGAATAGATTGAAGCTGTTATTTGAGGAATTGGACTTCCTTTGATAAGATTTTTTTTTTTTTTTTTTTTGGTTCTGAACATGATTACCGAGTTTAAATTTATGTGAAGTATGTCAATTGAAATGAGATGGCAAAGGAACTCACCATGTTTTAAAATGAAAATTATATACCAAGTGTAAAGAAAGAAAAGATACGACTCAATAAAGTGACTCGATGAATTGAAAACTGGAATACAATCCAACACGAAAAAACATAGCAAGGAAAAAAAAAATGGGGAATGAAATACAAGTGTTATAGAAAGTAAGCGCACAAGGATGTCTTCACTGAGTTGGGTCTCTATGAAGCAGCAGCAGCTTGTTCGGTTTTCTCTTTGTCTTTGATCACTCTCTTCCAGTTCTCTGTGCTGTCGATTAATTCGCCGGTTTTCAAAAGGTAACGGACATGGGTTCCATCCTCTAAGATTTTATGACCCACCCGGCTTGCTACATTCTTTTCTTTTGAGTAAAGCATCAGATTTGAACTGTGAATAGCTGCTTCAATCTGCATTAAATGAAAGATCAAATAATTAAATTTTCAAATTTTCCCCATATTCACTAAAACTATCAAATTCTGTGTAGATAAAGATTAAATTAAGATGTATTTGTTGGGTTTGTGGAGCTTGAGCTGGATATTATTTGCCCCACGTCATTGCGAGCGGAGCAAACTGCGGGTTGAGTTGTGCAGTCAGCTCGCGGTGAGCACGGGGGAAGCGCCCCCTGTGGGGAGGGCGAGGGGCAGCGCCCCTGCAGAGGGTCAAGATGCGTTGTCAGTTTGCGGGGGTTTGGGGGCTGGCCCCCTGACCCGGGTCCATTTTCTAAACCCGACTTGTCAAGTCCTAGTATAAATATACAGTTTCCACTTTCGAAATTAGGGTTTTTATAAGGTTTCTCTCCGATTATAAAACTTCAAGAATATAGTGGATTTCTGGTGCGCTCTGTGGATGTAGGCAAGATTGCTGAACCACGTTAAAAACTGTGTTCTTCTTTCCTGTCTTTCCTTTTAATTGCTTTACTTGTACTCTCGATTCATTGAATCTCAAGATCTGGGCACTCTTGGCAAGTTTTAGATTGATCTACGTGAGTTTGGATTGATCTAATCCTAGCAGTATTGCACTTAGAAAATTCATTTATAAAATAAGTCAAATGATATCATGTGCAAATTGCAAGAAAATGAAAACTACCTTGAGAATCTGGCCAGGCTCACCCTCTTCTCTGCTCTTCATGTGTTTTGTCTTCAAGTTCATATCCTTCACTATCACAGTGCTGTTATGCCTGAAGATTTTAGTAATCTCTCCAATTTTACCCTTCTCTTTCCCAGAGATAATTTTCACTGTATCTCCTAACTTAACATGCATCTTTTGTAGCACTGGAAGGCTGTTTGGTTTACATTTCTTCCGCTCCCATCGCTTAAGCTGCATGTAGGAAAAACAATAAACTAACAACAGGAATGGGAGAATAGGCCCCATATGTTGAATAAAATGCAAACTGGATTCCATCAAATGAAATAAATTATCCACCTACTAGAAAATGAAAAGTACATGGTTTATCGACTTCTCTATGGTTTATTTGCAAATCATTGCTGAAGAAGTATGCTGTGGTCAGTGACCATTGGAGAGGCCCAAGAAATGGTGTTGGTTTTGTTGCATTTAATAAGGCTGGTTGCATGTAGGGATGGCAACAGGGAGGGTTTGGGGCTGGTTCGATAAATCCTAACCCACCTTAAAGGATTCCCCCTAATACCAAATCCGATCTTAACCCTGTAGGGTTGGTATCGGGGCGAGATGGGTTTGACCCAAATGTAAGATAGCTTAAGAATAGACAACTTTTTCAAGGTAAATCTATACATTTTTAGAGATACTTACTCATGAAATACATAATTTTATATATAATAAATATAATTAATTTATAGATGAATGGCAACTGGGCAGGTTAGAGTTGGATTGAGTCAAACCCGAACCTGACCAACGGGTTACCAAACCCTAACCATTAGGGGCAAAGCAGGCTACCTTTTTTACCCGCTCCATTACCATCCCTAGTTACATGTTTCCAGGACTCCCTGGGGCATTGGAGACGCTGACTTGGTGAACCCATGTATGATTTGAATCCAAGCTAATTGAAATTTTGTCAACTTTCGTTCTTTGAACCCTCACAATAATTTGGACCAGAAGTGGTTCCCTCCTTGTAATCCAAGGGTATCCTCCCTATGAAAATTTCAACCCCAGTTTATTGAGACACATTTATTTGCGGTCACTGGGAAGGAAACTCTGAAGGCAATCAAGGAAACTAGAGTGTGCAAGCTATACAATTTTTTGATTTGGTATCAACCATAAAATGACAGCAAATTAAGTTGATTTGGTACCCAAAAACTAAAAGGGAAAAAATAAAGAGGATTTAATATACCAACCTTCATTACAATTAGACATGGCTTCTCCTTGGAGTTGACCTGCATGAAACATGTTTCATGATTGTCAAAAAAGAGAATATCTATACTTTTGCTACTAAATGAAGTTGAGAAATAAATATACATTTGGTCAATCAATATCTATGACCATGCAGTAGAACATGTAGACACACAATATGACATAGAAGCTCTGCAAAACAGAGCTACTAGATCCTTTCTCTTTTATCTTTCTGAGATATACCAATATGCATAAAATAAATGCAGTGTCATTTGTTGAATACTACTTTGTTTTGTCTCAAGCCACAAGAACTCCAGAATAGTAAAAAACTGGCCATTTGATTCATGCGTCATTCAGTCTGCTTGAACATTTAAATTGAGAACTCTTTATTTCAATGATTCAGTGTATAAAGAGAGTACCATCATATTTTAGCAGATGACACTGATCAAAGAACATTTAAATGAAAGGATATAAAAGTTTCTCGAGGAAAAAGCACTTCAGCATTGCAAATAGCTGGCCATAAATATGTCCCTTCAGTATGTTAAAAGTTTAGTCATCCGCTACCAATTAAGTGGAAATTTGGAATTCTAAATAGTCAATAATTGGGCAACTTAATCTGATTGCAATTGATAATCCCAAAAAGGTCAGATATTTCTTGACCTTGTACCAGTAATGAGGGCTAATTAAACATCTCACTTCCCAAATCCATAAAATAAATAAATAAAGACCTTATTTACATAATTCAATTCTTACAAAACCCATTTATCAAACATTTTCCTATCTCTTGTTTTTTCTTTTTCTGTTACCTCGGTTTTTGGTTGAAGATATACAACTCCCCTCTTTTCAATATGTTCACCAACGATACAAAAGTTCCTCTTTGATGAGAATTTTGTTTTCAATTAAAGGGCAACAATATTCAAAAAGTTTAAGCATAACGTGAGAGCCATTTGATTAAGCCTTGGATCATTAGATCGTTGGTGCCTCCAGATGTTTTAGAGAAGGATGAACACACAACTAGATTTGTTATAGATCATATAGAAGAAAGTATTCAGATATCCAATTCCCATCCCTGTAGTTTTCTCTATGTGGCATAAATCTTTTAATAACTTCCCTACTTTTTACACGTTCACGTCTACTTAAATCTAATGGTCCAGACTGAACTCACTGTTGTGTTGATGTATCAAGCTTTATGAATCAGTTTTTTTCATTAGTAATGTTTCTTGCTTGGATCCTCCGCTATTTCACACAATGTCTTGGTTAATCACTGTTCTCTCAGGCAATAAGACAAATTTCTCATTGTAGCCACTTTCCTCTCTTTCATACGAGACAACCCCCCAATCCCCCACTTTCCACTCCAATATTTACTGGTTGGCCCAGTACATATCTTTCTCAATCCTACATTTGAAAAATCGAAGAGTATATATGCTTAACACAGCAGTGTCAGATTAATTCTGCTCAATCTAGCTGTTAACTTTCGGATTGGACGGGGATAAAGTAGTCAACCACAACCTCGGCCCATTTTCATCTTTCAGAAGCAGTACCAGAAATCCAGATCAAAGCCTATGACAGAGAACAATTAAAGTCTGTGCAATAAATTGATGACCTAGCTTACAAAGGACTACAAAGTGAACTCAATTATAACAAAACCATCAATCCCCAACCAAGAAATAGAACATCTAAAACTTATGAATTGATAACACAAAATCTCTGTGTGTACTGATGAGCATATCAAAAGCCCTAATCAAGCATTCACCAAAAGGAGATTTGATACAAGTAAACCAGAATTATTACTCAATTTTTTGCTATACTAATGCCATATACTGGTAGGTTTAGGGAGGAGATAGATGTTTCCCTCATTCTATCTCCTTAAAACACAGCCTCCTATTAATTATAAGATCTTTTCAACTGTTCTTCCATCTGGGTTTTGCTCCATTTGGAAGAAAAAAAAAATCAGTTAGTGCAAATTTCACAGGACTCGTGTGAAGATTCTCAGAACACAAACAAATCAGCAGGGAAATCGGAAATAGTCAAGAAACTAGATAAGCTCAAAAAGTGCCGATTCTACCATCATAGTTTCTTTGTGAACAATTTTAAGTAGGAACCCATGTCAGTCAGATATAGAAAATTCATTAAAATGTGTTCTAAATATGTAGATGAAAGTTGCAAGCAGCAGCAGCAGCAGAAGAAGAAGAAGAAGAGGAAGAAGAAGAAGAAGGAGCACATGATGACATACCTGCGCAGGATAGAGGGAGGGTGAGAAGTGTTGTCCTAAGAAGGAACTGGAGGAGAGAGAAAAAGAAGCCATGGAGCTCTGAAGGGAAACCATTGCAGCCATTTTCTCTTCAACTGTGTGTGGCTCTGCTGTTTCGTCTGCCTTTCGATGGAAATATAACAAAAGGATTACGTTGGAATGGAGACGATAAAAACTGGGAACGGAAGAGGGTTAAGTGCGCATATGCCTCTCATCTCGGTTAAACCCGAAACTGGACCGATCCAAAACGATTTCGGTTCGATTTGGGTTGGGTTTTTAGATATTTTGTTTGGTTTGATTTTGAAATTATAAAATCGAATTAGATCGGTTTGGTTTTGGGTTGAAGCCTCATTTAAATTGAATCGAATCAAAACCTGAATTCTAGTGTACATAGTCTCTTTCTCTCTCTCATTAAAAATCATTGTATTAATCTGACCTAACCCGACTCAATCCGAATCTAAACTACAATTTGAATTGAGTTGGTTTGGATTTAGGGTTTTCCACTTCATATCAGTTCGGTTTTGGTTTTGGGTTAGAAAGTTTGGTTTATAATTTGGTTTAATTCAAT
>JAUPMG010000005.1:4541211-4570554 GCA_031762675.1 Pachysandra terminalis
TGGGTGACTCTGATACAAGCTCTGGCAGCTAGGCCGAGTGGACCGCCTCATTTGCGGATCACTGGGATTGATGATCCAGTCTCAAAGTATGCCCGTGGCTGCAGTTTGGAGGCAGTCGGGAAAAGGTTAGCTGCAATGTCTGAAAAATTTAATATCCCTTTTGAGTTCCATGCAGTCCCGGTCTTTGTGCCAGATGTTACTCGGGAGACTCTTGACGTGAGGCCTGAGGAGGCGCTGGCTGTAAACTTTACCCTCCAACTCCATCACACCCCGGATGAGAGTGTTGATTTGAACAATCCAAGGGATGAGCTGCTGAGGATGGTGAAGTCGCTGTCTCCCAAGGTGACGACCTTGGTGGAGCAGGAGTCGAACACTAACACGACCCTATTTTTCACGAGGTTTGTGGAGACCCTGGAGTACTACTCCGCGATGTTCGAGTCGATTGATGTGACCCTGCCAAGGGACAGGAAGGAGCGGATTAATGTGGAGCAGCACTGCTTAGCCAGGGACATTGTGAACATCATTGCGTGCGAGGGGAAGGAGAGAGTGGAGCGGCACGAGCTGCTGGGTAAGTGGAAGTCCAGGTTTACAATGGCAGGGTTCCAGCCGTACCCACTGAGCTCGTATATCAACTCTGTGATAAGGGGTTTACTGAGGTGTTACTCAGAGCATTATACACTGGTGGAGAAAGACGGCACTATGCTTTTGGGTTGGAAGGACAGGAGCTTGATTTCGGCTTCTGCCTGGCACTGAGAGGAAGATTACGTAGAGGTGATAACGAAACAACCAACTCTTTGTTCATCTTTTTCTTTAGATAGGTTATATGTACCTTTTTATTATTATTTTTGGAGGAAGATGGTATAGGTTATATATGTAGTTGTGATGCAGGATCATGTTACTATCTTGAGTTCCAGGGATGAAATCTCTTTGTATAATCAATATAGCCTTAGTTTTCTCTGGGTTTCAGCTATCCTTGAAATCCCCAGATTCATGAAAAAATATTCTACCGATTTAACAATGTTATGTATTATATTTTACTCTGGCCTATTTGATAATTGCTTTTGGAACAAGAGATCTGGCCATAAGATTGCAGTTTACTAAGCTGCCAGAACAAAACTCAGAAAGATGACACTGGTGAAGCTGAATCCGATGTTAATTCAAAGAAGGGAGATCCCCTAAGGTGCAAGTGATATCTCCTTGCAAGCAGGTACGCATTGATGACTGGGATGGGTCTATGCTTTTTTGGGTGTTACTAAGTTTAAGGGGAAATTACTTTTTAAGTAGAATACAGTTTTTCTAGAAAAACAATTTTAATATATATTCTTACATATTACCAAAATATACACATATATATACATACATATTTTTTTTCATAAAACATATATGATCAATACATACTTGAGCAGTGTCGGGTAGGTTTGAGACGGGTTGGACCAGATTCAAACCAGACTCGCATGCAGTATGAGTGTGGTAATAAATGGTATTTTTTTATTAAATTAAATTTTATATTATTTAAAAAGATTTAAAATATTATTTATTTTTTCCCAAAACATTTCAGCTCATAAGAAGTGATTAGAAGATTTTTTTTTTTCTTTTTCTTTTTTGATGAAAGAGATTAGGAGATGCTCATAGTAGTGGATTTCATAGGTTGCTGGAGAGAGTATACACTAAAAAGAAAAGAATTATATAATACTGGTAGTCAGCTAACACGTGTAAGTTAGAAGTCCCAATCATTTGGAGCATTTGTCGCCCATGCGTTTCGATTGCATTAATTAACGGAATAGATATGAAGCAACTGTTGAGGATATTGGAAGGTCTCCAAATATTCTGCGGAATTTTTGGTTCTAATTGCTTTTCTGTCTAACAAAAATCGATCTTCACTTGCCAAAGAAAAGAACAAAAAAATCGGTGGAAAAAAAAAACCCATAAAAAGCCATTTCTCTAAGGAAAAGAATATATATATATATATAATATAATAAAATAAAAAGACTTTTGTCTCTGGAAATTGAGGGAAGTGAAGCGAATTTTATTCGAATAGGCAGATAAATTTTTTGCAAATTCAGAGAATTCTTAGAAACCCTTTATATCCAGTAAATTAACTATTTTAACGGTTAGATTCCGTTATCCATTATATTTCTAGTATGTATAAGATACAACGTGATAGATCTAACGGTTTAAATTAAATGTAGCACTGCGCGAATTTCCTAAGCGACGCATGGAATAACAAACTCTATAAAAAATGAAAAGTAATACGAAAAAAAAATAGTAAAATTGGGCGTAATATTTCTTTATAGTTTAAACAAACAAAAAATCTCTTACATAAACTGCTACAGTTGCATCAATCATATACATGCAAAGCAACCACAACCGATTCATTCTGTTATACTACGCCGTCTTCAATTCAAGACGAGACCTTCCAATGCAACCAAAGGAACAGTCCAAGTTCACATTTCAAGAACAAAATCCAAACAAACACTTCGCTACAACTACTTACACTAATGACTAAACTATTGCAGAAATAGTACGTAGAAAGTATACGAAATCGAACGAGATTATAGTACCTTTGATGAGAGCTTCAATCACTTCCCGATGAATCCATCATCATTTGCTGCAATAGAGCCTTCGTCCTCGCGATACTCTTCAGCAAAAGCATTTGCTCCAACGAGTAAACACAGCATCCCTGAGAGTACATCATCGTCTGAACCGCCGGCGAGTTCACCAGTACTTGAAGCAGTTGCTGTCGGTTCAGCTTCTCCAATCCGGCAAACACGCCAACGTTAACAGCCGCTGCAGAAGCGAAGCTGGACTGACAAGGCATTGACTGAAGCACGCTAACCTGTGTCTGTAAGAATTTGATGTACTTGTACGCCTCTTCCAGCATCGTTGCCAAGTCCATTTTCTTTTCCCACGGCATCAGCTTCTGCAAACACCGGGTCCGGTCACTGATCTTCCTGCGCCGCTCGCGAGCCAGTACGCTGTTAGGGATTACAGCAGGAATCGGAGGGTTTTGTGCTTGTAATGAGGGAAAGTAGGACGGATTCGGCATTGGAAGGTTTCTCACGATCGCTTCAAGCATGTAAGAATCCGTTGATGAGTTCGACCGTAGACGATTCTGATGAGATTCAACGATCGAGGAAACGTCTTCATAATAAAAAGCATTCGAAGTACGTCCTTGTCCTTCTTCTTCTTCTTCTAAGTTCGAGATTTGTTCCAGAGAACGAAGATCCGGCAGCTGCTGGAAGTTCGGATCACAGAGATTCAAGTCCCGATCGGAGTTTTGAGACATGAAGTTGAACAGTCCATTTGGAGTATCAGTAATCTCTTCGTTGTCAAACGGCTCTGCTTTTGGCAACTTCAGCTTCTCGGCATTGAAGGTAAAGGAATTCCGGTGTTGATGAACACCGTTGATCGAGCATTCAATCAGTTGTTTGTGCTGAAACTCGCTAACATATTCACTCAAGTAGCTGATAGCCACCGGATCCAGCACCGACATGGCCGAACATGCGAGTAGTTCTTCAGAAGTTCGTTGGATTCCATATTCTGATTCTTGAAATATTGCCGTTTTATCCGGATTCAGATTCGAATACGTCGGAAAACACATTCTTTCAGAACTTGTGTTGCAGCATCGATCGGCGGTAGCTTGGCCGATCAAAGAAGGCAATAGAAGTCCAGTTCCTTTAACGATTGATCTTGATGGAGAACCTCTTTCCATGCTTGGCTGAACAACTAAAGCACAGAGAATGAATGATGAGACGGGAGGGGATCTTCTGTGGGGTAAAACACTGCGGGGTGAGCCGAAGAATAGAGGTGGCGAGATTTATAATCTCTCGGAAAACGTTTCGTAACCTCTCATCAACGTGTCAAAAGTGGCTGCACGATCGAGAGCGATTGGATCGTACAATGGACCGACAGGTGTCAGTGGCCTTTCCCACTCTTTGTGCGGCCTTGTCTCTGGCCGTTTCACGTTAAATGACCTGGGAATGCCGGTTGCCATAGAATTTTGGCCTTTTACCTTTTTCGCGGATTGTTTTTTCTTTTTTTGAATTCATTTTCGTTAATCATTACTGAAATGCGCGGTAGCTGTAATGCTATATATATTAAAAAGAAAAACAAAAAAGTAAAAAGTAATAAAAGCGAATAATATCCACCCAGAAAAGGAAAGTGTTTTTTTTTTTTGGTAAGGAAAAGGAAAGTTTATAAGCTAATAAATCTGAAGCTTTAATAGGGCAGAGGGCAGTTAGTTATATGTTATTCGAATGGACGAAAAAGTTCAAACAACAAAAATAAATTACCTTCCAGTCCGTAAGAGAGTAACGGAGTAGTAGGCAGAGAGCAGAGTCGAGCATTACGGGTAGTTTTGTAATTTCGTGAATGCCACGTGGTATGCATGAGCAATGAGGAGATTCAAGAAGAGACAATTCCAGATGGCTGCAAAAGTAATTTTGCTGGGCGTGGTTTAACACGTGCGAACTGTACGAACACCTGAGCTTAGCTGTATTGGCGGAAGGATGAGCACAAGAGCCGCCGTAGCCATTTGAAATGCGCAAAGTTGAGACTTAAATAACGGAAATGCCCCTGTCCGGTGATATTTATCGTGAAGTTAGTGACTTTTTTGGATCTGGTATTGGAGTGCAATAAATGTTCGGCTGTAAATGGGCCCGGCTAATATAAAGCCTTTTTTAGGTCATTGCGAGACCCATCCATCAACTCATTCAATAGAGGTGGCAAGTTCCAGCGGGTTTGGATCGGAATGATAGGCGTATTAATAGGTTAGCACTCAATTCAAATTTGTTTATTAATAAACGGGTTGAAATAATTAAACCTCCACTCAATACGTCCTAATTTTATTACATTTTTTATTATTTATTTTTAAAAATCTCGTCAAGTGTATAATAAACCTCATTACACATTACAATTATATTGTAATTTAATATTAATTTTTTTTTCATGTAAACAATAATAATACAATATAACTTACAATATTTTACTTTCTTTTTTTTTTATTCTAATACTCCCGTGTCTAGGGCTGTAAACGAGCTTACCCGAGCTTTGACGAGCTCGGTTTATGCTACTTAAAAGATTTGGAGCTTAGGCTCAGACTCGTTAAAGCTCGGCTCGCAAAAATTGGGTTTATTAAAGGCTCAACTTGTAAAAAAAACGTAGTACAAATATTTAGATTTTTTAATTGATGATTATTAAATATAATATAAAACAAGAAGTAAAATAATTGTTAATCCCAAACTGTCCATTGGGACAATCCAAAATATTATATGTGTGATAATACATCTTCATATTTATATTTTATGGAAAATCACAATCCCTTTAGTGAACTGCAATGTATCCATAGCAAGTAAAATGAAGAACAAATTACATATATAACCTTTCAGGCTGGCAATGCAGTAAAGACTCCATATATACCAAATAATTCCACCAACACCTCTGTATCTCTGTTTTTCAAGGCATTCTCGCACTTCTAGTAATTTTCAATAATATATAAAAAATGACACAACTAAATAGAAAATTAAAACAAACTAATAATTAATTTTAGAGACGTCTATATCCCGATCAATAGCACACTAAAGCGAGAAGGATATAGCCGGACAGTCGGGTTAAAGCAGAACCAGAGCCACATTCTCTAAACAATAATTATTAGAAAGGCATGAAAGCCAATAAGTAATCAGAACATAAGACTTAACTAAACATGCTTAAACATCATGAAAGATTTAAATTAAGAGAGCCTAATTTTATGCATTCAATCAAGTGGAACAAGATTTGCATACACAACCAATCATAGAAAATGGAATACCAAATATTTAACGATGTTTAATTTTAATAAAAAATTAAAAAAAACTAATAATTAATTTTAAAAACGTCTATATCCTGGTCGATAGCATGCCGAAGCGAAAAGGATATAGCCGGACAGTCCGGTTAAAACAAAACCAGATCCAAATTCTCTAAACAATAATTATTAGAAAGGCAAGAAAGCCAATAAGTAATCAGAACATAAGACTTAACTAAACATGCTTAGAGATCATGAAAGATTTAAATTAGAAGAGCCTAATTTTATGCATTCAATCAAGTGGAACAAAATTTGCATACACAACCAATCATAGAAAATAGAATACCACATATTTAAAAATGTTTAATTTTAATAAAAATTAAAACAAACTAATAATTAATTTTAGAGACGTCTATATCTCGATTGATAGCATGCCGAAGCGAGAAGGATATAGCCGGACAGTCCGGTTAAAGCAGAACCGAGTCCCGGTTAAGTCTGTTATTTCTATTATTAAACTCTCTCTCTCTCTCTCTCTCTCTCTCTCTCTCTCTCTCTCTCTCTTTATAGGAATATGCTTAGTTACATAGTGCATAAGCCATAATCTCTAGTATCCCCTAATTAGTAACTTATTTTAGATGATAGTTTATGTTAGATATTAAGGTAGATATTCCATTACATATACATATAGTCTATAATCAGTATAAGCTGCTATATAAGTTAGTCTTTTACTGTGATAAATTTTTGTGATTGTTGTTCCAATATACTGCTGATTAGGGAACATTTACATAAGCAATTAAATAAATATTATTTCTAAACTTTAATAATATTTTCATTATACCTATTTTACCCCTAAACTTTTATGAGCACATAAAATTATTTTCAAGTAACCAACATATTGTTGCTGTGAATAAGTACTCCCAATGAGTCAATTGTCCAATGAGCTTTTTTTAGGTCTATATATATATATATATATATATATATATATGCAAATTAGCTGAGCCTGAGCATACCCAAGTTTGGCTCAGGTTCGTTAAGTAAATGAGCTATTTTTAGGCACAAGTTCGGCTTGCAAGCCAAACTTGGCCTCAATTTGCAACCTCAAAAAATAAGGCTATCTTTCTGTATTTTTCGGTGTAAACCTTTCTGTTTCCAGCAAAGCTTCTGTTCCTCGTCCAAACAAAATCTTTTACATAATGTAAGAGATTTGCATTTATCTTGTACAAAATTATAATGTTGTTTTTGAATAGATTTGAATGGTTGCATGCTAAAAGTTAGACTGCATTTGAATGTCAACCAAGCTATCGGGATTGGTTCATTCATGAGGATCATTCACCAACTGGCTTAGGTCTATCTGTCTATGTTGAAGTTGAAGAGTACTTATTAGGTCACAATGACTAAGGAGATTGCTATCACGACTTTCGAACTATAACTTTGATGGAAGGTTGTGTTTCCCATTGGCAACATTTCGAGTAGGAATGCAACCAAAAGCGTGTGTTAAAGATTGAAGGACAACAAAAAAATGCCAAATGCTTCGCACCATAAGATATTCATGGCTTAGAGTCAATATATACAACCTTCTGGAATGGAACCCGTAGAATATTCAATACATGATGGAGAACTTTTAAGGGCATGTATCTGCAAATTAATTGATAGCAATAGATAGGGCTGTAAACGAGCCGAGCAGAGCTGAGCTCGGCTCAAGCTCATAAATCTCAAGCAAGACTCAAGCTCGTGAAAACATTTAAGGCTCTGAAACCAATTATCCTTGGTAAGCCCATCTTACAAGGGTTTGTTGAACCAATAATCCTTGGTAATCGGTTATCCTAAGTAAGCCCATCTTGCGAAGGTTTGTTGAACCAAATGGTTGAGTAGTCATGCCAGACGACGGGTCAAGTAATGGGATACCCCAAAAATTGCCGACCGCACACATCAAGCAAGGGAAAGGTAAGGTTGTAGGGATCCAAACCCACACTCTTAATTTAAAGGTTAAGACCTATTTAATCATTTAAATGAACCTTAGGAGTTAATTGTTAAGACATTTGTTGAATAGGACTAAACTGTAATTTAGTGAAATTATGGGTTAACTTATGAAATTTTATGCATTTAGGAGATTTGGGCTTGAGCCCCAAAGCTTAATTAATCATGGACCACGAGCTGGTCGTTTGTCCCATAGAAGAGAGGTAAGGACAATTTGGACATTTCACTTTATTTGAATTTATTAGTGGTGGGAAAGCCCCACTAACATAACCATCATACATGTAGTGGAAGTAAGAAGTTTACAGCAATTTTTGAAAGAAGCAATCAAAGAAGGAAAAAGAGAATTCCATAAATCTGAAGCAAAGGAAGAACGAGAAGAAGAATAAGAAGAAGAAGCAAAATGAAGTTTCTCTCTAGCAAATCCGGGTGAAGAAGGTTCAGAAAAATCCAACTTTTAAAAAGGTAGGAATTTTCATAGTTCTACGGTATGTGATGAAGCTGTAGAATAGTGCATATAGGACCATGGGTTATATGTGATTTGAATTAGCATACGATCTATGATTTCTCCATGTTGTATGATGATATGTTTATGACGGTTGAATTTTGAGATCTATGAATTTTAATGTTTGAGAATGTAGTGAATTACTATGTTAATCTTGCATGAAGGTTAAGTTTCAATTATAGCATGATAATTTAGTTTGTATAAGTGTAAGTCATGATTTTAAGAGGTAAAGATGTCAAATTTTGGTGCTTAGAAGTATTGGCGCGAAGATCTAGGAAGAAAATCAAATCTGGGCACGAACTGCTTGACAAGAAGCTCGGCAGCTGCCGAGGTACCTGCCGAGACATGCTAACTCTCGGGACCTGTAAACGAGCCTCAGCAGTAGCCGAGGTGAGCTGCCGAGAGGGGTTGGCAAGAAGCTTGGCAGCTGCCGAGCACCAGTCATCTTGAGATTTCATGGGATGTACCATGAAGTCATTTAGAGTGTGTGTGTGCAATTGGTTTGGGTGCGAAATGCTTGTATAAGGTTTTGTGCAATAAATGGTGTAAAATGCCTAGTTTCAGTATGAAATCTATTACGTTTGTTGTGTTATTGTATATTTCTGTGAGTTTGAAGGTTGTATCAAGACATGAATGATGAAGATGAAATTAGAATGTGCTGTGAACTTAGTTTGATTAATTCATATGCAAATTGTTATTATGCCTCATATCTATCTATAGAACTGCATAATGTTGAAAGTATTGTATATAGCATGTACTGGTGAACCTTGTATTGCAAGTAACATGAGATGTTTGAACTGCTTGATTGTATTTGTGAATGTGAATTTCCTACCTTGGGTAGATCCTGAAAGGAAAGGGGGCAGCTTATCCTGCCTAGGGTCTCGTTCCCTAAAAGGAAAGATGGCGCATTTCCTACTTTGAGTTGTATATATTCGCTGAAAGGAAAGATGGCACATTTCCTACCTTAGGTTGTATAAATTATTGAAAGAAAAGATGGCACATTTCCTGCTTTGGGTTGTATAAATTCCCTGAAAGGAAAGATGGTGGAATTCTACCTTACGTTGTCTATATTCCCTGAAAGCAATAATTACTAACAATTACTTGGTCGTCGTCGTCTTGTCGGTAAGGCTTGGCCTAACCATCCATGCATTGAAATGAGTCACATCATACAAACATTCATACTATACGATGCATTGCACAATAAACTTCATATTGCACAATGCGTTTCACCTCACACATTATACACCACATTACACCTTATACTTCACATTACACACTAAACATCACTTCATTCACCACACATTTGGCATATCTTGAATCTCTTTGGAAATGGAATATTGTTTATAGGATGGAATGGTTCTGTACCAAGTATGAAGTAACAGCATGATGATGTATAACATAATAGAGTCTTGAACAGTGATTATGATACTTGTTGCACTTGATTGTAATTATGAGATTGGAAATGTTGTTTACTTATATGTAAGATATGTGTAAATGACTATAAGCATGACAAGGATATTTTGATTGAATTACTTATGTGAATTGTTGTTTAAACTTGCATGAATGAATCGTTTTGTCATATGACTATGGAAGTATTTATTGTATTGTTATGAAGTTTTCCTATCTAGCTCCTAATCTCATTCCTATTGATGTAACAGGTGAACACCTCAATTGATTCGGACTTGCTGGAAGGACTCCAAAGTGTAGTTTGTTTATAAGACAATGTTTTATTTCATGTATTTGACCTCTTGTGGACATTGTGATTGTGGTTTTATTGTGTTAGCACTACTAAGGTTTTAATTTAATCGGGCTTCCGCTGGTTTGTATAGTTTTCTCTATGTAACCATGATATTGATCTTGGTTAAGAATGTGATTGGTTTGGCAGCCGCATCCTTTGATTGGATCTGAAGGTCAATTCTTTTCAAATCCTCGAGATCCCATATCTCGGATTTGGGGGCGTGATAGATTGGTATCAGAGCTCTAGGTTCTAGGTTACCTAGGATAAAGAGAGTAGTAGAAATGGGGTATAGTGAAATCTTAGGATGTGAATATAGAAACATGTTAACCTAGGATCCACAACTGTGTATTTTGTGAAGTGTGCTATCTATAAAAGATATTGTATGAAATGTGTTTACTTGTATGCTATGTTTATTGCCTATGTATGTGTGTATGTGTATACGTATGTATCTACATAGAAATGTTGTGTGTCATACTTAGAAACTTGTTACATGTGTTTAGATGGCTAGTGGTAGGAGATGATGATGCCACTAATGCAGTAGCGGAAGGTACACTTACAATCTTTCATACTCCTGTAAACGTATTGTTTGATTCGAGTGCCACAAACTCATTCATATCGACACATTTTATGCATGCTTTGGGTATTAGACCATCAAATATGAGTGAACCCTTATGTATAGCAAACCCAATTGGGGGAACAGTCAAACTTAGCCAAATTTGTTTGGATTGTGTTGTAAGGGTGGGAAACTTGAACTTTGAATCTGATTTAGTGGAGTTAGCTATGTCGAACTTTGACATCATCTTAGGCATGGATTGGCTAGCTGCCTATCATGCTAAGGTAGATTTTTATGGAAAGGAAGTTACTTTTGAAATTATTGGAGGTGACAACATAACAGTCCGGGGAAGTCTAAAGGATAAGTATCAAGCTAAATTCTTAGGCTTATTGGAGGAAAGTAAGGAAGAGTCATTGGAGGAAATTCCTATAGTGAAAGACTTTTCTCTAGTATTCTAGGAGATACCGGGACTACCACCTCTAAGGGAGGTAGAGTTTTGTATCGAGTTAGTGCCAGGCACTAGTCCCATATCACTGGCTACATACCGTATGGCTCTGATGGGACTGAGGGAACTCAAGGAACAGCTTGATGGACTAATGAGGATGAGGTTTATTAGACCAAGTGTTTCGCCGTGGGGAGCACCGATGATCTTTGTGAAAAAGAAGGATGGATCTATGAGGTTGTATATTGACTATAGACAACTGAAGAGAGTCACCATCAAGAATAAATACCCTTTACCCAGAATTGATGACCTTTTCGATCAACTAAGAAGTGCCAAATATTTTTCTAAGATTGATCTAAGATCGGGATACCACCAATTGAGGATAAGGGAGAGTGACATTATGCAGACAGCATTCATAACAAGGTATGGTCATTACCAGTTTATAGTCATGCCATTTGGCTTGACTAATGCTACGACCGTCTCTATGGATGTGATGCACAAGGTATTCAGGCCATACTTGGATATATTTGTGGTAATATTTGTGGATGATATTTTAATTTATTTCAATACTAAGGAAGCGCATGAAGAACATTTGAGTGTAGCTTTGAGGACATTTCTAGAACACCAATTGTATGCCAAACTTATTAAGTGTGACTTTTGGAAGGAGGAAGCCAAATTTTTAGGGCACGTAGTGTCAAGATCGGGGATTTCAGTGAATCCTGCAAAGGTAGAAGTTGTTTTGAGTTGGGAGAGACATAAGAATGGCTGAAATCAAAAGTTGTTTTGGACTGGCTGGTTATTATAGGAGACTCATTGAAGGATTCTCCAAGATTGCAGCTCCTATGACTAATTTGACCAAGAAGGAAGTCAAATTCAAGTGGAGTGACAAATGCGAGGCCGCATTCGAGGAATTGAAGAGGAAATTGACTTCTGCTCCAGTACTTGTGATTCCGATAAGTGGAAAGAAGTTATCAGTGTATAGATGCTTCACTAATCGGATTAGGGTGTGTCCTTATGCAAGAGGAACAAGTGGTGGCTTATGCGTCTAGGCAACTTAAGGTACATGAGTGCAAGTTCCCTACACATGACTTAGAGCTAGTTGCGGTTGTATTCGCACTAAAGTTGTGGAAGCATTATCTATATGGTGAAGACTTCGAACTATTTACTAATCATAAGAGTTTGAAATATCTGTTCACTCAAAAAGAGTTGAATATGAGACAGAGGTGGATGGAATTGGTCCACGATTATGTTACTACTCTTCAGTATCAGGTAAAGCAAATGTAGTTGCGGATGCTTTAAGTAGAAAATCCCGAAACACACTAGCATGTTTACTAAGGCAAGAACAAAATCTGGTTAAGGCCTTTAGTGGCTTAAACATTCGATCTAAAGAGAAAGGAGGTAATGGACTGTTATTCAACTTTGTATTCCAATGGATGAGACCATTTGGAAAGAAATCCTGGAGGAGGCACCTAAGTCTAAATATTCCATTCATCCAGGAAGCACGAAAATGTACCGTGATTTGAAGAACTCGTGAGAATGGCTGGATTGCTTCATCCATTGCCATTAGCAGAATGGAAATGAGAACATGTGACAATGGACTTCATTATGGGACTGCCTAAATCCAAATCAGGGAGTGACTCAATCTGGGTGATTGTAGACAGATTGACTAAGTCAGCTCACTTCTTGCTAGTAAAGACCACATCATCAAGAGATGAAATGGCACGATTGCATGTCAAGGAGATAGTCAGATTACACAGAATGCCTGTTAGTATTGTATCAAATAGATAAAGTAGATTCACATCTGAGTTTTGGATGAGCTTACAGAAGGCATTGGGCATTCATTTAGATTTCAGTACTACCTTCCACCCACAAACGGATGAGATATCATTCGCTGCATGAGTACTAGACTTCAAAGGAAATTGAAATGATCATCTATCATTCGCTGCATTTTTCTACAATAACAGTTACCAATCTAGTATTGGTATGGTACCATTTGAAGCTTTGTATGGAAGGGCGTGTAAGTCACCTACGTGCTGGACCGAAGTAGGTGAATGTAATATGCTTGGGCCAGAGATTATCCAAGAAACCACAGAAAATGTGAAGATAATCAGAGAAAGATTATTAGCAGCTCAAAGTCGGCAAAAGAGTTATGCAAATCGTACGAGATGGGAGTTAGACTTCGAGGTTGGCAATCACATTCTTGAAAGTCTCATCTATGCAGGATGTGATGAGGTTCAGTAAGAAAGGGAAGCTTACACCTCGTTTTATTGGACCGTTTGAGATACGCGAACGCTTAGGTGATGTTGCATACCGTCTTGCATTACCATACCACCTAGGATCGGTTCATAATGTTTTCCATGTATATATGTTGAGGAAATATGAACCTTATCCAACTCATGTGATTGACTAGACTGAATGGCCAGCCACTTAGAGATGACATAACCTATGAAGAGGCACCAATAAGGGTTTTAGGTCGGAAGGAACGGATTCTAAGGACGAAAGCCATCCCTTTAGTCAAAGTGCAGTGGAATCATAATGATGAGTGAGAAGCATCTTGGGAATTGGAATCCGAGATTCAGAGACGATATCCGGCATTATTTGAAAATCAATGTATGTATAATTTCAGGACAAAATTTCCTTTAAGGGAGGTAGAATGTAGTGACCCAGACCAACACACTTAATTTAAAGGTTAAGATTACTTAATCATTTAAATGAACCTTAAAAGTGAATTGTTAAGACATTTGCTGAATAGGACTAAACTGTAATTTAGTGTAATTATGGGGTAACTTATGAATTTTTAATGAATTCAGGAGATTTAGGCTTGGGACCCAAAGCTTAATTAATCATGGACCATGGGCTGGTCGTTTGGCCCATAGAAGAGAGTTAGGACAAATTGGACATTTCACTTTATTTGAATCTATTAGTGGTGGGAAAGCACCGCTAACATTACCACCATACGATTAGTGGAAGTGAGTTTATAACAGTTTTTGAAAGAAACAATCAAAGAAGGAAAAAGAGAATTCCAGAAATCTGAAGCAAAGGAAGAAGGAGAAGAAGAAGCAAAATGAAGTTTCTCTCTAGCAAATCCGGGTGAAGAAGTTTCAGAAAATTCGAACTTTGAAAGAGAAAGGAATTTCCATAGTTCTACGGTAAGTATGTTCATAGTATGTGATGAAGCTATAGAATAGTGCATATAGGACCATGGGTTGTATGTGACTTGAATTAGCATAGATCTATGATTATCCATGTTGTATGATGATAGGTTTATGATGGTTGAATTTTGAGATCTATGAATTTTAATGTTTGAGAATGTAGTGAATTACCATGTTAATCTTGTATGAAGGTTATGTTTTGATTACAGCATGATAATTTAGATTGTATAAGTTGAATTCATGATTTTAAGGTGCACAGATGTCAAATTTTGGTGTTTGGAAGTATTGGTACGAAGATCTAGGAAGAAAATCCAAATCTGGGTAAGAACTGCCTTCTCGGCAGGAAGTTTAGTAGCTGCTGAGGTACCTTCTTAGACCTGTTAACTCTCGGGACCTGCAACCGAGCCTCGACAGCAGCCGAGTTGTGCTGCCGAAAGGGGTCGGTAGGAAGCTTGGCAGCTGCCGAGCTCTAATCATCTTGAGATTTCATGGAATGTACCATGAAGTCATTTAGAGAGTGTGCAATTAGATTGTGTGCGAAATGCTTGTATAAGGTTTTGTGCAATAAAATGGTGTAAAGTGCCGAGTTTCAGTATGGAATCTATTATGCATGTTGTGTTATTGTGTATTTCTTTGATTTTGAAGGTTGTATCATGACATGGATGATGAAGATGAAATTAGAATGTGCTGTGAACTTAATTTGATTAATTCCAATGCAAATTGTTATTATGCCTCATATTTATTTATAGAACTACATAATGTTGAAAGTATTGTATATAGCATGAACTGGTGATCCTTGTGTTGGAAGTAACATGATATGTTTGAACTGTTCGATTGTGTTTGTGAAGGTGAATTTCCTACCTTGGGCTGATCCCGAAAGGAAAGGGGGCAGCTTATCCTGCCTAGAATCTCATTCCCTGAAAGGAAAGATGTCACATTTTCTGCCATGGGTTGTATAAATTATTTGAAAGGAAATATGGTGGCATTCTACATTTGGCTGTATATATATTCCCTGAAAGCAATGATTACTAATAGTTTTTTAGTTGTCAATCATCGTCGTCGTCTTGTCGGTAAGGCTTGGCCTAACCACCCATGCATTGAAATGAGTCACATCATACAAATATTCATTCTATACGATGCATTGTATAATAAACTTCATATTGCACAATGCATTGTACGTCACACATTATACATCACATTACACACTAAGCATCACTTCACTCGCCATACATTTGGCATATCTTTAATCTCTTTGGCAATGGAATTTTGTTTATGGGATGGAATGGTTATGTACTAAGTATGAAGTTACAGCATGTTGATGCATTATAACATGATAGAGTCTTGAATAATGATTTTGATACTTGTTGCACTTGATTGTAATTATGAGATTTGGAAATATTTTTTACTTATATGTAAGATGTGTGTAAATGACTATAAGCATGATAAGGATATTGTGATTGAATTACTTATGTGAATTGTTGTTTAAACTTGCATGAATGAATCGTTTTGTAATATGACTGTGGAAGTATTTATTGTATTGTTATGGAGTTTTCCAATTGAACTCCTAAGCTCATTCCTATTGATGTAACAGGTGAACACCTTAATTGATTTGGACTTGCAGGAAGGACTTTGGAGTGTAGTTTGTTTATAAGACAATGTTTTATTTCATGTATTTGACCCCTCGTGGGCATTGTGGTTGTAATCACTTAATGATTGTGGGTACTTTAGACTTTGTGGGTTTTATTGTGTTAATGCTACTAAGGTTTTAAGTGAATCAGACTTCAGTATGTTTGTATAGTTTGCTTTGTGTAACCATGATATTGATCTTTAAGAATGTGATTGGTTTTGTAGCCGCATCCTTTGATTGGATCCGAAGGTCAATTCCTTTCAAATCCTTAATATCCCATATCTCGAATTTGGGGGTGTGACAAAGGTGCCCTTCCTTTTGTTCCGCACAAAACGAATGATGTGTGAAATGATTATGGAGGGGAGACAAAGTCTTTGGCCAGTAGCCACATAGTGAAGGATAGTGGCCATGAGAGGGATGAGTTCTGTCTTAATCTCGGATCGGGGATAAATGTTTGTCACGAAGATCTTATGAAGGATTTTGTTAACGGGTAGTAGCTTAGTGGGCAGTAAGGGAATTGTCCACCTTCCACTGGACTCTCTTGCCACATAGGACCCAGGTGATGTCTATTTTCTCGGCCTCGAAAATTTCGGGTATGGCTAAGAGTGTTGTTCATGGTTAGGCACATGAGCCTAGACACAAGTTGTAAGTTGAGGTGCCGCGTATTGCCGTAAAGGTTGAAGGTGATGCTCATAGAGTCATAGTCAGTTGTGGTGATGTGGGAATACATCTCGTAAACCACGAAGGGAAAAGCGGTTCCACCCCAATCTAGGATAGGTTCCCATCCTATGGCTTGGAGGGTTTCCACCACATTATAATTTGCGATATTGATTTGCATACTCATTAGCCTCTTCGGTCCCATTCACAAGAAGTTCTTGGATCGTCTCAACCCCGACCGTTTGTTCGGCCTCCAAGGGAGAGGAATCGCTTCCCACTAGGTCGGATGGGTGAGATGATGAAGGAGAAAGAGCTTGTGACCTTCTAGATGTTGAATTCCTTGAAGGTTTAGCCTTATTGGAAGGTCCTTGGGTGATTTTGGTTCTAGCCATGGGTTTTCTAGATTCGAATGAAATGACGAACACAATAGAAAATTCGGAAGAAACTTGTCGGAATGAGAGATCACTTGGAGTAGATGTTGGAGAAGTTGGAGTTTCCCTAAAAAACTTGAGAGGGTTTGGAGGAGTGTTATTGTTGGGGATTTCGTAAAATGAATTTAGAGCATCAAATACCCTATTAAATGCTGGGTCTCAAGTTCGGTCGCAAGCTCAGTTGGACCAAGGTTCATGCCGAGCCCCAATTTTTAAGGCCATTTCTAGCAATATTTCATAAAGATGTTGTTTTGTTTCAAAGCTTATTTTAATTCACAAGCATAATGAGTTGACAAGCCAGATCCAAATGTGTAACAACTCTATAGTAATTCTGGTCACATAGGTATACGTTTATATTTTAGCTGGTTGGTCCATTTTTGTGTTCTTACCTTTCTACTATTTTTTCTTATCTTTTAAAAATCCCTCGTAACAATTTCCACTAGTGTTAGTCAGTATCTGGGTCTTAATTGCAAGCCAGAGTTATCCTGTTTTCTATGGACCCATTCCCTCTCATATCCTAACTCTGTCTACTTGGTCACTCCCACTAAGCATTATGTATTCAATTTCCTAACTATGGTTCTTAGGCTGATGTGTACCTAGATATAAGGTTTAGTAGTTCTCATACAAGCACACTCACACAGTGAACTTATAGAAGTAAAAGGCACAATACTTATACCAAATAAATTACACATTTCAAACCAATCATAAGAATCACTCAATATACAACTCCCGATGTGATTCCTAGGTTATCATGTTCCTACATTCTCACCCTAGGATTTTACTAACTCTGGAGTTTCTAAATTCACAACTTATAGCAGCCATAACAAGTAGTCATACAATTCATGTTATGCCTACACACACAGCACAGAACTCTTCACATGTGCATATAACACTCAATTCAAACGTTTCACCCTTGGTCAAGCAATTCACACAAAACACTTAACACATAATTCATACATGTGAATCCTAATGTTCACTTCTATGTTCTGTTCACACTAGGTAGTCTAACCTACAGCTCTGATACCAATCCGTCACGGCTCAAATCCGAGATTATTGAATCTTGAGGATTTCCAAGGAAATGACCTTTGGATCCAACTCATGGATGTGGCCAAACCATACAACCAAACTCGTGGTTCAATAGAGCATTACTAAATACTAGTGGAAGACTAAAAATTTAAAACCTTTAACTAATCCAACTATCGTATAAAGAAAATCTAACCACAATCAAAATTACATCATAAATGCCCATTTGGGGTCAAAATATAAAGTAAACTAATAGTTCAAAAGTAACCTGTTTCAACATAGGGGTGAGCTTTGGAGGCTCAATAGGATAATCTAAAGTATCTACAATAATTACCTTCAAAGTCATATAATAATCTCATGAAGTCATTCATAACATACCATACGTTTATATTGTCAATCATGCAAACATTACATGTTCCTCAATCATTATCATAGTAATCACATTCCATAATCTACATTAATGTCCTGATATTATATTCACTCACATACCACCACAGCAATAAACATACAAATGGAAATCTCTAAGTTTCACATAAACCACTATTACATGATCACTAGTCTACACACAACTTGTTCATACACCAGTATCCTCATGAACTCTGTCATGATAAACATCATGTCTCATAAGACCACCAATTCGCATGGTTCTATCCATGATGTAACCTTTCTCTTCATAATCCACAAATTCACTTCAAACACACAACAACTCAATCAGCAAACATACATCACATAAGAATTCAATCAACACCCGTACATCACACAACAATTCAATCAACAACCAAACATCACACAAAAATTCAAACAAAAACTGTACATCACACAACAATTCATTCAGTAATCATACATCAAACAACAATTCTGCAATTCATGCAAATGAACATAACATGGGCATACAAATGATTAAATGACAATCACATTCAAGAATGCAAGTGAAATGCTAAATTATAATGCAAATGCTTATGATGAAATGAATGCAAGAAGTGGGTGTTAGGCCAAGCCTAACCATAGAATCACTTCCACATCTCTAGGGAATTCTATCCCAGGAATGTGCTAAAACAACCACAGTGAAACCTCTTATCTCAAGAGTTCTGAAAACATTATTAACCATTTCTTTTGGGGGATGCTAACCCACGGTAGAAACTACCGTCTTTCCTTTAGGGGATACAACCCGTGGTAGGAATACACCCTGTCATAGTTACAATGATCACTCTGGGATCATTCTGCAACGTGTCACATAGTAAACTCTTCTAGAGTCACTCTTAAACATTCATTACTAGTAATTACATCTAGCATCACTCACATGCACCTCACAGCCACACATGACTCATATGGGACTCGCACATCATAAACCAGCACATCTTATGCCTTAGGATACATTCACTCAATATCACACCACATTACATATATCATGTATAACTCACTAGAAATCTCATCATACATCATAGTATACCATACATGGTCACAAGACATTGCAACTAAGGCACTTGACCCCTTTTGTTGCACAAAATCTCACACACATATAATTCCTACAAAATAATCTCACACACAACACATAAACATCCAAACCCTGTTGCCCATGCAAAATGGGGTCTATTGGGGGTCGGCAACAGGCTCGGTTGGACCGAGGGTCTCAGCAAGTGTTCTCTGTTCCTCCCCTAGCTCGGCAGAATGGCCAGAGAATTTGGGGGGTTTGGTAGGTGTTCTCGGTCGGACTGAGGGTCATGTTCAGCCCAAGAAGTTTGGAAAAATCCTAGGGTTTCGTGCCAACATTCTCCAAGCCAAAAGCATACTTTTTAATTCTCAAAATCATTACTTATATCAAAAATTCATCACCACTATCATGTTGCATCTCAAACCTATCATCTAGCACAGATTCACACACTAGGTTTAGAATAAATTACAAAATCATCATACATTGCTCATATCATCATCATGTTAGATTTTAAGCACACCAAACTAGATCTAAGCATGGTTCATCACATATCTCTTGCAAAATAAAGAATCTAAATGCTCATACCTAAAAGCCTTATCATAATCCTATGAAAATAACTACCGTAGAAACCATGAAAAGCACCTACCTTGAATTTTCTGCAGATTTTGATTCACTCATCCACTGCTTCTGAGTGATCCTTCTCCTCGTCCTTTTTCTCTTCTATTTCTCTCAGTCTTTTCTTTTCTGTTTCATCTCTTCTTCTTTCTCTTCTCTTTTTCCTTTCTTGTTGTTCTTCTTCTACTCTGGTTCTTCCTCCATCGTAGCAGCTTAGTATTCTTTGCTTCATCCTTCTCATCTTCTTCTTTTCCCAATCTCCAATACTTTTCCTCTTCTTTTTCCCCCTGCCGAATAGGTCTATTTCCACCCTTTTTCTGTCTAATTTCCCATTCCTCCTTTGCTCAAGTTTAAATTTTGAATTTCCAGTTGAGATAGGAAAGAATCCCCCTTATGGAGCTCTTGCTTCTTTGGTCTCTATCTATTTTTATTAACTTTCCTCCTACATTAATGTTACTACCTAACTTTTTCTCATGCCTGAATCAATCCTTCTAGAGCCCTCCTTTATGGGCCAAACGACAAGGTCTGGAACTTGGGTTCAAAGGCCCAATTGAGTTGCCCATGTTTTCATTTCACCCTATTCTTCCCTATATCGCACATTAAGCCCCAGTTCTAAAATCTCTTGACTAAAGCTTCCTATCCTTTCAGCTTGTCAGTTCCTGGCCTTCTTTTGTTAATTAAAGGCACGCCTATATCCCCAAGAGTTCTAATTGCATTTCTAGGCCGTATAATTCTTCTAAGGATAAAAATTAATTATTTTTATTAATTTTCTGGTTCTGGGTTACTACTCACACCAGTGTGAATCCTATAGATATATTTACCAAGGTGGTCACAATTGAGAAGTTGAAGACTTGTTTAGCTTCTGTTGGTCTTCTAGCTTGAAGACAAAGGGGATGATGCACATCAGGTTGGTACTGGTATTCTTGAGATTACAGATGGAATAGTCGTTCGCATTCAGTCTCCAAGTGGGAGATTGTTGTTATGTGGAGACTGATTTTAGTGAGGATAACAACATTGTTATCTGTAAGGTTGTTGAGGATAACAACCCTGTTATCTCTAAGGTTGTTAGGGATATATCCAACCCTTTTCCTGATGACATTTATCACTGATTTACCCAACCTTATGGGGTATGGTGAGGATAGGGATATAATAGGAGTTTCACTCCTATTATGTTTAGCCCTAATTACAAGGTATTTATTCATGTTTTTTGGGTTTGAGAATTTATTCACTACAACACATTATTTTGAGTTATGGAGAATAATAGATCTAAGTGTGCATCCGTGGACATAAGTACTATTTGCCGAACCACGTAACTCTGCGTTCTTTGTGTTCTTGATTTCTTCTCCATCTTTTTTCTTTCTTTCTTAACACATTCTTCAAAAGTGGTAATGTAAGAATCAGTATATATGAAGGAGATCTTTTAGTACCAAGTATCTGTTAAGTTCAATGAGAGTGATTGATTTGGGTGTTAAATTGATGTCTAAATTGACATGAATAGGAAAAAAGGAAAATTGTAGGCTTCATAGTTGTCTAATCCATATGAAAGAGTCAATTTTCCATGTAACAAAATGGGATCACAGATTCACAAGAAAGAAAGCAAAATTATTAAATTAATTAGGCACTTTTGTCTATTCAAGGTGATGAAGTATATGAATTCTTATATGTATCCAATAATTATATTTTCCCTTGCTACTAATATATAGGATGGCCTTGACTGAACAAATTGAACTAGCTTCCATGCACCTTCCAGCAGAAATTTGATTGCATAAGAAGAAATAATTTACTTTTTACTAGTCTTGAATTTGGAACTAGTCTTTGAAAACTATCAAATAAATTAAATAAATGAGTATTCTATGGTATTAGGACTTGGGTACAAAGACTTGGACAAATCTCCATACATGGACAACCACTAGAAGGCTGCGTTTGGCCCAGCTTGGATAAATTTCTCAATGGGAGCACTTATCCACAACAACAATAAACTGCTTATTTGAAGAAAATCGCATTTGGTATATACATTTATTTCAGTGATTATAAAAGTTTACGGGTAAAATAGGTATTATAAAAATAGTATTAAAGTTTAGAAATAACATTTATTTCAGTGCTTAATAAAGTTTAGGTGTAAAATAAGTATTTTAAAAATATTACTAGAGTTGTGAAATAGCTTAACGCATAGGAGCTTGGGAGAAGCTGCTCAGAGCAGCTTCTCCTTATTGGTAGCCTTCCTCAAGTAGTGCTTGTGGGTAAGCACTTACCCATAAGCGCTACCAAACACATATTTAATTTTAAGAAGTGCTTATATAAGCTACAAGCTATACATGGGTACAAAGACTTGGACAAACCTCTATACATGGACAACCACCATGGTTTCAAAGATCGGCCGATTTGGAATTCGAATCAAATATCTGGAAACCCTAGAGATCTGAAGGAATCGAACAAGTTCCGTTAGATTTCTACTTCCATAGAAATCTAACGGAAGCCTAAACCAGATTCAGTTCCCATAACTATAAAAGAAATCAATAAATCTGTTTAATACAATTGAAGAAAATCTAACATAAGAACAAAATTCAACCAATTTGAGACCAAAATGCACAAAAATCAAAATCACATTTCACATAAATATGAAAAGACCAACAAAATCGACACCATTTCCCAAAAAAACCTCACCTCTCTGCGATCGAATTCGCTATTAAGGTAGCGTTGAATCCTCAGAGCTCTTGATAGAAATAAAAAAGATCTCAGCTTCCCTCGTTCTTATCAGCAGCTTTGTTTTTCATGTCGAAATCTTAACGAGAGAGAGAGAGAGAGAGAGAGAGAGAGAGTTTGGAGAGAAAGAGATGGTTTTATGGGGGTTTCAATGAAAAAAAGTAGCAGATCGGATGTTCCAGGCTTCACTTGCATAGGCTGGTTGAGGCGGAGTCCTGAGTAGAGAGGCAGAGACAGACAAAGTTTCAAAACTCGCGGGAAGAAGAAAATAGAATATGCGGGCTTGTTGGGAGAATTTTAAATCTCATAACCGGCGGTTCAAAGAGAGCGCCGGTTATATCATGAATAGGGGCGCTCATTTTAGACCGCCCGCACAAAACGGCCTTAAAAGCTTTTTTTGTAATGCCACTACAACTTTACCTTTCCCTTGTTTGATGTGTGTGGTCGGCAAGTTTTGGGGTATCCCATTACTAGACCCAAAGTTTGGCATCACTATGCAACCATTTGGTTCAGCAAACCTTCACAAGATGGGCTTACCTAGGATAACTGATTACCAAGGATTATCGGTTCAGCAAACCTTTGCATGATGGGCTTACCAAGGATAATTGGTTTCGGAGTCTTAAATTTTTTAACGAGCCTGAACCGAGCCTGAGCCTTGCTAGAGATTTATGAGTCTGAGCCGAGCTAGGCAAAGCTCGGCACGGCTCGCACGTTTACAGCCCTATATATTGCTATCAACACATTTGCAGATACATGCCCCTAAAAGATTTCCATCGTGTATTGAATATTCTACTTGTTCCCATTCCAGAAGACTGTATATGTTGACTCCAAGCCATGAATATCTTATGGTGCCAAGCATTTGGCATTTTTTTGTTGTCCTTCAATCTTTAACACAAGCTTTTGGTTGCATTCTGACTCGAAATGTTGCCAATGGGAAACTCAACCTTCCATCAAAGTTGTAGTTCGAAAGTCGTGATAGCAATCTCCTAGTCACTGTAATCTAAGAAATACTCTTCAATTTCAACATAGACGGATAGACCTAACCCAGTTGGTGAATGATCTGTTGGGGATCCCACATCGGTTGTGAAAGGGGCTAGGTGGTCAGTTTATAAGTGTGAAGGAAAGTCTCACCTCTTGAGCTAGCTTTTGGGGTTGAGAAGGCTCAAGACCACCCAACACTGGTATCAAAGCCCGGGTTTCAACCGTCTCCGGTTCAGAAGCCGGGAGAGACGGGTCGATGGTGAGACGACCCAGGACCCGATATGTGAGGGGGAGATTGTAGGGGATCCCACATCGGTTGTGGAAGGAGCTAGGTGGTCACTTTATAAGTGTGAGGGAAAGCCTCACCTCTTGAGCTAGCTTTTGGGGTTGAGAAGGCCCAAGACCACCCAACATGATCTACCTTTTAACATGCAACCATTCAAATCTATTCAAAAATAACATTATAAATTTTGTTCAAGATAAATGCAAATCTCCTACACTATGTAAAAGAGTTTGTATGAACGACGGACAGAAACTTTGCTGGAAACAGAAAGGTAACCTTAACACCAAAAAATACAGAAAGATAGCCTTATTTCTTGAGGTGTCAACTCCCTCATGAGCTCAGCTTGTTGCAAATTGAGCCCAAGTTTGGCTTGCAAGCCGAACTTGAGCCTAAAAAACAGCTCATTTAGTTAACGAACCTGAGCCAAACTTGGGTATGCTCAGGCTCAGCTAATTTGCATATATATAGACCTATGTCTATGAACTGATGATATATACATAATCAAATACGTGTGAACTGTGGTGTTAAAGCCAGGTTAAAACATAACTCATATTTGAAATTGTCTAATAATTACACTGATCTTGAATTTTCATTTTTGGGTTTTTTGATCTTCTGATTCATGGTTCAATACTTTGAAATTTTCTAATAAAATTTAGAGCTTCAAATTACTGGCAATTGGAGGGAGATTAGTTCTCAAGTGCTACTTTCTTAGACAGCAAACCGGTTTCTGGATTTAATTGACTATTGATTTTGAAATGGAAAAATTGCTTTTGTTGAATTAACTCCTAATTAATTTCCAATATAACATTCATTTCAAGATGTTTGCATTTTTTCATTTTGTTCTCAAATTACATAAAAACTATTACCATTCCACAAAAAAGTGTTCTAGATCTACATACAAAAGGCTCTCTTCCTTACAAAAGCATAATGTCATAACAAACAATAGAAGATAAATGGATAGAATCAATGAAAGCAAGCTTTCTTACAGTAATCTAATTAAGAAAGAGCTGGACCAACAAGGGCAGTTGATACACTAACATATCCCATTAGTCCTTCTATTTCTATCTCATCTCCATGGCTCTTCTTACACTCAAAATAGAACACTGTATATACAACTGACCAAAAAATCTCAACTAGACAAAGTATAAATAATTTAACCAGCATGATAAACAATACAATTTCGTATCTTTGGTTCTTTATTAACTGCAATCCTGCTGAAATGGCACAGATAAGCAGCATAAAAATAAGGTTGATAATAAAACCATGAAGCTTTCTTCCCTTAGAAAGCTCTTCAGCTTCTCCAAGTGCCTTCATTCCATACAAACTAGATTCTGCTACTGAAATCACAAAACCCAACACCCAAACTATAGTCAAGTATAGGTAAAGTGCAAGAGCCATGAGAACTAACACGATCCCCACTGCAGCCAAGGCAACCAAACCATTGGCAATTAGTAAAACAATAGCCATTAGAGCTAGAAGCAGAAGAGTACTGTAACCTACAGTCAGAAGAGTGACATAGAACCAAGTGATCGATGGCCTCTTCCACGTTTTCCGAATCTTTGAAAACAATTCCTTGAAAGACAAATACTTTCCTAAGTAAGTCGCAGCAACGACATAAATCGTCGTCATCCTGGAGAAGAGTGAGATGACATAGGAGAGAGATAGGGATAACAATCCCACTCCTATAAGAAGCGAAATGTCTCTTATGATTCCAACAAGTAGTTTGAGGTATTCAGGGCTTCTTGGGTCAGTCTGTACCAGCTCGAGTGCCTTGAGAACGAAATCCAGCAGCAATGGTTGGAGGGAGTAGATGATTCACAAAGCTACGAGGGTGTAAGAGAGGAGCGTAAGGAGGGTGATAGAGAGCATGAGCTTTCCATTTCTGGTGAGAATTTTAATGGATTCTCTAAGAATTCCTAGGATGCCCAGTACCTCAGATGATTCCATCGGCGCCATTGGAGACATCTTCTTGTACTGTATTACTTGCACTTTAGACACCAAAACAGAGATTTATAGTGGTCGTTCGTGTCTAGAGGTTTGTCCAAGTCTTTGTACCCAAGTCCTAATACCTAAAATACCCATTTATTTAATTTATTTATTAGTTTTCAAAGACCAGTTCCAAATTTAAGCCTAGTAAAAGTGCATGGAAGGTGCATGGATGCTAGTTCAATTTGTTCTTATGCAATCAAATTTCTGCTGGAAAGTGCATGGAAGCTAGTTTAATTTGTTCAGTTCAAGGCCATCCTATATATAAGTAGCTATGGAATATATAATTATTGGATACATCTAAGAATTCATATACTTCATCACGTTGAATAGACAAAAGGGTTTAATTTAATAATTTTGCTTTCTTTATTGTGAATTTCTGATCCCATTTTGTTACATGGAAAATTGCCTTTCTAAAGAGAAAAGGAGGAGGGGAACCCACACCACTGTGCCTCCATTTCACACTTCAAAAATTAAATAAATAAATAAATTATTAGAGTCAACTTTATCTGCTATGAGAACTCTTCATGAAGTCTGGTTCTTTTGTCTCTGTTAACTAACCAACTAGCACAATACTAAACAAAATATCTTTTTCCTTCGTTTGAATTTTCCTTCTATTCTTTGTTTGCTTCTTCTTTACTTTTCTTAATTTTAAGAAATAAATAAATAAAGAAAATTGGGGTTTATGTAAGCAATATGTATTAATTCCCTTTACTAATTTTGGGTTTTAAATTAAAAAAAAATATTAAATTTTTTTATAATCGAACTAAATAAATATATCAAGAGATGAGAAAAATAAATTTTAATAAATAAATAATTATAAAATTTAATACAATAAAGTATGTGCTTAATACATGTGATAGGATACATAGTTAAAAAAAAAACCTCCCATGAAAAAGATTGGGTTAATCATAAAGAAATAAAGAAAGAGGTTAAACAAAAATGAGTTTGTGTAGGTTTTGAGAATTACTTCACAAATCAAATGGTTACAAGTCATCTTAGGGTGCGGCATTGCTTTTTTGGGGTCTAGAAGTGATTCTTGAGCTTAGAAGTGCTTTAACTATACACATTAAGGGCGTGTTTGGCATTGCTTTTTCGGGTCCTAGAAGTGATTCTTGTGTCCAAAAGCAATTCAAATAAATAAATAAGGCCTCGTTTGGCTCCCATTCTGGATCAGGAACTCATTCTGAATGAGTTCCTTGAATGAGTTGTAGGAACTCATTTTGAAGGCTTTTGTATTGTGTTTGGTTAGCATGTTACAAAATAAGTTCCAACACAATAAATTTGTTTGGTTAACATGTATGCTGAGATTGTAGGAACTCCTTTTGAAGGATTTTTCTTTTTCTTTTTTTCTTCATAAGTGTTTGGGATGGATAACGAAAGTATGGATAAACCTCCTTCTTTGGCCTTCTGAATAAGATCTGGCCACATCTACAACCAACCAAAAACAAACCTCAAAAAATTAAAAACAAAAACGAAAAACGTGAAAAACAAGGATGGGTTAAATGAGAACTTCAGAAAGATATCAATAACTGGAAAAGAATAGCAGGAAACTAGAAAACCAGAGATACCCATGAACCACATTTGCATAAATACCTCAGGAGCACTTCGTGGGTAGTGAATGGATCCCGAAATAAGGATTCGCCATTGCCCATTAATGACAATAGCCTTTCATAAGACACATACCGTCAATAGCCTTTCATTTGACACATATGTTGTAACAGAGGAAACCAATGCAGAAAACAAGAATACAATTAACTGTTTTGAAAAACTCCACTTGAACCCTTTGTCCATAGAAGGTTTGTTTATGTTCTAGGAAGATGGAAGGGAGAAAAATGCTATGATGTTTCGAACTAATTGCTTTTATGCATTCTGGTTTTGATTAAAAAACCAAAAAAGAACATTTGAAATGGCACGTCCAATGGGATTTCGAAGTCTCGGCGAGATGCTTCGGGGAGATCATGATGGAAACCCATCCTTCTGAAATTTAAGTTTCTCTTCATGAAGGAAAAAAACACCAAATCAATGCGTGGCACTCATTCCAAGCCATATGGTCAATAGCTAGATGTGCCGGCGAGATATCTTTTTTTTTTTTGGTCAGAACCGGCGAGATACCCCGGTAAGCTGAGGATGGAAACAAAAAAACACCAGAGTTTTGGGTTTCTCTTTGTTTTGTTCAGAAAAAGAATGATAATGGTATTTACAAGTTTGCCATCAATCCCTTTATTTACAAGTTTACTACTGCAAAAATGCAAAACTCATTCCTAAATTTCAAAATGAGGGTTGGAGCTGATTCTGGGGTCATTTGTATTTTTCAAAACTCGTTTTGAAAAACTCATTACAAGGCTTGCTAACCAAACGTGCATTTTTTTTTTTTTGGGAACTCATTCCAAGGCTTGGAATGAGTTCCAAACCTTGGAATGAATTCCAAAAATAGGAGACAAATGAGGCCTAAGCGTTTTGGTAAACCCAATTGAAAAGTGATTCTACAAGAATCATTTTATCTAAATTAGACATCAATTTGACACCCAAATATATTCTCCTAATTTAATAACTATGCATCCTACAACTTTCCTTTTTTATTCATATCAATTTAGACATCAATTTAACACCCAAATCAATATCATAAAAAAGACTTGCTATATCTTCGGACCACAAAAAATTTCAAGCCTTCATACAGTCCATAATAAACGCCATGATGGAGCTAAAATGGGGAATAAATCGTCTATAAAAAGATGCCAAACCATGAAAACTTCGTACCTTATAAATATTAGTTGGCTTCTGTCTCTCCCCGAAACCCGGCACGACTTCCCATGTGAAAATGGCACGTTTCTCAAGGCACGACTGTCACGACCAAACCAGTTTAGATCTACGGATCCATAACCGGGTCGGATTGCGACTCTCACTCCATATTGCTATGGGAGTGGAAAGCAATATAAAAACATAAGCGTAAGTTTATTACATTGTTCTAATAAAATATAATAATAATTACAATGTCTGTCCTTAATTACAAAATTCTGGAAATTAAACTAACTAATCTACATTAAATTCTCTCCTATAACTCTATCCTTGAATGCACATTCCTCAAGCTCTCTTTAGTGATCTACTTCCTTTAGTAACCTGAAAAACAACAACATAATATCCGTAAGATAAAGCTCGTGTGAGTAGACCTTTAAAACAAGATATTTACTCAACACCTAATGCTACTACAAAATACAATATATAATAATGATGATCTGAAATATATAATATGACAACGAAATCAGAATAATGAATAATGATGATAAGTCACAGCAACATGTTCTCTCACCAAATCTCACCTTGGTTTGTATTATAAGGATATCACATAGTCTTTTTTATCATACTAAATGCCTAAATCTATATAATAATCATATCTAGTGCATCATACACCAGATAACAGCAATAATATCAACAAGCACATGATAATGCAATATGCATGAA
>JAUPMG010000005.1:4573724-4586173 GCA_031762675.1 Pachysandra terminalis
TCTTTAAGATAATTAGTATTTCGAATTATGTTATTGAAAGCACTGCATTCCTATTTCGAAGTCATCCATCGAAATAAACACTGACACTTCGAAGTCATAATGTCGAGAATTGTATTTTGTTAAGGGAATATTACCTGACATTCAGTCACTCTTCAAAGACTCTGATATCGAAGTAGTTTTTATTCAACATAGGGAGAAATAAACATTAGACTTTCAGGAATAGAGGGCCAGAAAGATAAGTCCTATCAAGACTCTCGAAGAGCTTGTAGCACTGAAGAACTTGAATCAATACAGAACAGTAACATATCACCATTTTTATAATGTTATGATCATTAACTTAACCGAACGTTGTGAGAGCATTTATGAAACGTTACATAGTGAATTAGACATTTTGGATATTGAATATTTAAATCAAAACGCCTGTTCAACCAAACGTCTTCAATATGTTCATGAAACGATGCAAACGGTTATAGAGAATGAATCTGAGGCTATAAAAGGAGGTTGAAGCATCAAAAAAGAGGAAGAGAGGATCTGAATATTGGATATTCTCTGAGAATTTGCAGAACATTTGTCTTAAGAATCTTCTTTTCTAAAATCAAGAAATTCTATGTTGTCTTTTGTACGTTCCTAACTGATCTCACCAATTTCTCTATTTGTTTAAACTTTAAACAAAAGGAAACCTTTCACTGGAACGGTCTTTCTTTAATTTAGGCCAGTGAAAGCAAATATTTCGAACCTTCGATTGCTCAAATCTCAAAGTAAATTGACATTTTTGATTATTTACTGATTTGTGCATCACCAACACTTACCCATAAGTAGCCTATAAGGAGAAGCTGTTGAGAACAACTTTTCTTATCACTTATACAGGAAGCTTTTTCTAAACTTTTCTTATCACTTATACAGGAAGCTTTTTCTAAACTTTAGTAATATTTTCATAATACTTATTTTACCCCTAAACTTTCATAAGCACGTAAATAAATATATTTACCAAAGGCTATTTTCTTTCGGTAGATAGATTATTGTTGATGTGGATAATTGCTCTCATTGAGCTACTTATCCAAAGGTTGCTTATCGAAAAGCACAAGCCGACGCAGCCTTAGTTTGGCAATACTTTGTATATAAAATGTTTATGGAGAAGTAATTAAGAAGAACATAATTAATTGAGCGTCTGCTGCTGCAGTAGTGAGAAGCAACGTTTAACTGCCGGGAAGACCAACGGAAATTGAATTTCTTACTGTTATTTCTGGCGGGCTCTAAGACCGCCGGTAAGCGTTTTACATGCCGGTTATATGGTTCTACCGGCGGATTCTGACCGCCAGTAAAAGCTGGATTTTTTTGTAGTGTCTCCATCATTTAATTATAATGATTTATTCCCCTCTAAACACCTCTAAGTCTGAATTAGTAAGTGCTGCACTAAAAATCAAGTTAAAGAACCTCAGAAACGATAAAAAGAACTTCTATCTATCATTTGCTTAATTTGTAAGTTTCTTTTGAAAATGCATCACCCATTTCCCTAATGTAAATCAATTAAAAAGAAGCCGTTCATAACTTAATTCCCCAGGAGACTGAGTGGAAGAGCACCTAATCTGGTTTAACGTCGTTATCATCTGCTTTTAATGAGTAGTAATTGGGCATTGCTTGATCCCGATCAGTAGTAATTGTGATCATTTGAACATATTAGTTTAATTTTTTATTTATTTTTATGGAAGATATATATATCACCAAGTTGGATGGAGCAGTTTAGCACAAACATGGTGTTTTGTTTGCTTGTGCGATCGATAATGAAACTTAGTTGCCAGATGGATCTTTATTTCATCTGTGATATGGATCTCAAGAGTAAGCAATAAGTAACTCGTACTTTAGTCTGCAAAATCCATTCACAGTTGAGATATTGAAACTACAACTTACCAAACGCTCAACAGAAATGCTTGGAACACGTTATTGTTAACTAAGGGTATACAAATAGGCCGGACTGTGGGTCCTGGCCCGGCCCAAAATGATGTGGTCTGTACCCAGGCATGGTACGATAGGCTTTATTGTGCCGGGCTTATAAGTTGAAATGATCAAATTCAATTTTTCTCGCTCTATCTCAAAGTATTCATTCACTCGAAACTCATCTGCTTCCATTTCCACTTTCTGTAAGTGGGCCCGGGCTTTTTCCAACTGTTCAATGGGGCTCCACGTAGTTCTTCTGAATTTCAAATAGTACTTAAGATCCTCTGTTTTCGATTACTAATAAATCACTTAATGAAAGTAGATTATCTTCCCATTCATTTCAAAACTTACATGATCTCTTCCCGAACCAAACATGAATCTTTCGATTCATTTGGGCATGGCACGATAGGCTTTATAGTGTCGGGCCTGAGTTCATGGTTTGGCCTGGACACGATTAGGTATTGACCATATTTATAAGATTGTTTAGATTCGAGATTGTTGTCGTAACATTTATTATTTACATTCGAGAACCGGATCAGACCGGCTGGTTGAACCACATTGGAGGTGAAAATGGGTTCGGCAATGTCCCCCAACCACCCAACACATACCGAAAAACGGAAATTTGGGGGTCCAGCTAGCGAAGCCGGCTGTATGGGTTCACGGCCCATCATGTGAATGGGCCTTGTTTCCCTACTTCTTTGCCTTCCTCATAAACATGAATAAAAGAGAGAGGAATTTTTAAGATCATAGACTTGTAGAGATTAATCCTGGATGAAGATCTCCATATTTGCTTTAGCTTGAAACTTGTCATTTATCATCTCAATTCTCTCTCTTGGATCTCCTTCCAATCCTAAATTTAAGAACCAATGGTTAATGTTAGTGTAGAAGCTTGTAAAACTTCACAAGGCTGTCATCAGAAGGATTCCAACAAACCTGAAAAATACAGTTGTTTATCATTAAACTATACAAAAAAGCTTTGTCTTGCAAGCATATTTATTATAATGACTCAAGTAGCACAACTCCATCTGTTTTCTTCTACATTAGTATCGAATTTAACGACATAATATGAAGATTACCCGAATTTCAGACAGCCGTTAAGGCGAAAATTACAATGCTAATTAATGTGTGTATATATATATATTATTGTTTGCTTAATTGATGCTATCATTGTCCAACCATATTATATATATATATATATATATATATATATATGGAGGCAATATGAAGATGGATAGTTTGAAAATCTTGGAGAAAATATACTGGTAAAAGAATATTGCCTTTTTCTGGTGAGAAGAATGTATGATCAGTCTCACAAGATCTTGTCTTGATTGATCTTGGAAACATGAAAGAGACTGGTCTTCTTGACAAAATATTTTTCTGTCTTCCTCTTTTGACTGGAGCATTTTTATGAGAAACAAAACAGAAATTGGTAAGCTTTGTGACAGATATTCTGTGTTCTTTAAATCAACATATTGATTGAAACTTTGTGAAATTACCTAAAATATCCTTAGGGAAAGGGCTGTAACCTTGTCTCTTGTAATGGATTTACATGGCACAAGAATACAAAGTCACCTCATTTATCATGAATGTGGAAAGATGATGTATGGGATGTACCAATCAATGACTAAAAACTCTAATAAAACCCAATTAATTAGTTAAAAAATAATGGTATTGGATTTGTCTCTCTAATGGCATTCTTTGCGATCGTATTCGACAAAAAGAATGGCCGGCTAGGACTGCCTTCTTAACCTACTCTCCATCTTCTTATCCACAAACGAAATCATCTCTCTCCTTATTTGTAAAGATGAAGAGAACCTGATAGAAATCTTTAATTTAGATTCTTTTTTTTTTTCGGGTAAGAAAAGTGAAGGGGAGAAACACGAGAAGTACTTCTCAAGATGTCTACTATTCTCGTTCAAACATGTTTAACTTTATAGTTCTGATGGGGTCCTGTGCAATAGTGCAATACTATTCTCGTCCAAACATGCTTATCTTCAGAGTTTCGATAAAATTCAGTGTATTAGTGCTGATATGATTGCACCGTTTTTAATTTAGATACAGCTTGTACTATGTACTATCTATGCTCATCTCTCTCTCTCTATCTCTCTCTCACTTGTTAAACTAGATAAAAGGCCTAGGCCCCTAGCTCTTCAATCCCATTTACCAATTTCCATCAAAGGCTTGTCAAACATATACCATGATCAACAAGTATCCTCAAGAACTGCCTCTCTTTTCAAGAAATCAATCCCTTCCATGCACGTAGAAGCAAAATAACCATAATCTTCCTCCAAATCCCAATCAACACAGCCATGAAAACTGAACTAAGAGGCAACCCTACACCCACCCCTTTCGTACCAAACCCTAATCTGTTCAATACCACTCAAGGTTCTCTTACAGGTGCACTTGAGGGATGTCTTGGAAGCATAGATGGAGCTTCCATAGAAGAGCTTCTGCTTCACTGTGCTACTGCCCTAGAGAAAAACGATGTGACCTTGGCTCAACAAGTGATGTGGGTTCTCAATAACGTGGCCTCTTCTTTAGGTGACCCTAACCAAAGGCTCACCTCATGGTTCTTAAGGGCACTCATCTCCAGAGCTTCTAGGGTTGCATCAATGAGTACCCCTACTCTTCAGAGAGTTCCGATGAGGTCGATGACGGTAACCGAGCTAGCGGGGTACGTCGACCTAATCCCTTGGCACAGGTTTGGATTTTGTGTATCAAATAGCGCCATTTTTAATGCAATTCAAGGGTTCCAAAAGGTTCACATCTTAGATTTTAGCATCACACATTGCATGCAGTGGCCTACTCTTATTGATGCCATAGCTAAGCAGCCCGAAGGTCCTCCTTCACTTAGAATAACTGTTCCTTCATTTAGGCCCCCTGTCCCTCCCTTGCTCAAAGTTTCAACTGAAGAAGTCGGTCTCCGCCTCGCGAATTTTGCCAAGTCTAGGGATGTCCATTTTGAATTCCATATTCTTCATGGATCTTCTTCCTCCTCGAGCTCTCACCTCGATTCGCTCTTTGCTCAGTTGGATCCTTCCAAGCTAGACCTGAGGGACGACGAAGTCTTGGTCGTCAATTGCCAAAATTGGCTACGTTATTTGCCTGATGAACCAAGGGAGAGTCATCAAAACTACTGCTCGATTCGAGATGAGTTTCTAGAAACGATTAAGGGTCTTAACCCTTGTATCGTAATTATAGTTGACGAGGATTGCAATTCGGATGATTCGAGTCTCTCGTCGAGGATTACTGCTTGTTTCAATTATCTTTGGATACCATTTGATGTATTGGAGACTTTCTTGCCCAAGGATAATTGCCAAAGAATCGAGTACGAATCCGATATTGGTTATAAGATTGAGAACATCGTCGGCTTCGAAGGGTCGCAAAGGATAGAGAGGTTAGAGTCTGGTGTTAGACTGGTGCAGCGGATGATCAAAAATGGTGATTTTAGTAGTGTTCCATATGGTGAGGAAACTGTTAAGGAAGTTAAATTCTTGTTAGAGGAGCATGCTGGTGGTTGGGGGATGAAGAAGGAAGATGATATGTTGGTGCTCACATGGAAAGGTCACAGTTCAGTCTTTGCTACAGCTTGGGTCCCAAATGAGTTTTGAGAACAAGTTTATATTATACCTCCTTTGTACTTGAGCTTTAACTATGGTGATCACATGAAAGGCAAAGAGAGAAATGTAAATATTATCTTGTCTTTGTATAAGACAAAGTTATCTCTTTGGATTTACTTTCTTTGTAGGCTCTATTTTAGGAAATTGAAGTTAATTAACTAGTTCTTTTTCCCATAATTATAAATCATCTCAATTTAACTTGAGTTTGTATATAAGATACATGGCTTTTTAGCTGATAAGTTATCTTCTAATGGCCTTTTCAAGTTCTGGAAATTTTTTTTTAGCTCTTTTACTTTCTTTGTTGGTTCTAGGAGCATTTTGTATTGGAGTTTTAGTGTTTGGGTATGTGAAAAAAATAGGAAGAAGATCTTCTGGCTATGCGAACCTCACATAAGGTTGACACTTTTTTCAGGTGGGCTTACAAAAAGGGGTGGTCATCATCGGTTAAAGCAGAAGTCGATTTCATATTATTAAGTCTCTTTGACTTTTAGAAATGTAAGTCATCCTTCTTAGTGGGGCCCACCTAAGGACAAGTTTCAACCTGGTGTGAAGTTCACACAACCTAGGTTTACAGAAGATCCGCATCCCTAATAACTTGGGTATCAAGTTAATTATACCTGAGCGGCCTGGTTAGGCTTCGTTTGGGGCTAATTCAGGCCTGTTTAGAGATTTTCCAACGCCATATGTTTTCCAAGGAAGATTCATTTATCACTCTATAAAAACACAACACACGTGCTATATTTTTTATGGTACCAATTACATGACGTCAAGTAAAGTAAGCACAACAAAAACTGATTATCGATCAATTTAAAAAATCCTAAAAGATATATTAATCATAACCGGCTTCCACATTAATCAGAGTAACCAGTTATCGATTAAATTGCAGATAATTTTCTTCCTTCAGATATGCTTTGATCTTAATTAGCAACAAATGGATACTCTTATTTTCTATATTTGCATTGAGCACATGGACCAAAGATTACAAAAAAGTTTTTTTTTGCAAAGGGAGAAGAAGAGGTCAAGTGGTCAACAACAACAACAACAACCTGCTTGACTATTCCAGTCTCAAGCATCTTAAAACCTTTATTTGGTGGAATACATGAAGGGTTGTCCATTAGATCATGAGAAACTGGACATGTCCCATGAAGCGTTTTTTTGGGTGCATTTACAGATGAGTCAATTCAGAGTGGAGATGGAGATGTACAAGGTAGGGGGGTAAATGAGTAATTTAGTTAAAAGTAGATGGAGGTTTTGATAATTATGTATCCTCTTCCACAGTAACTATTGTGCTCTGAAAAGTGAAAAGTGAAAAGTGAAAAAATCAGAGACATGATTGAGTAATGATTATCAAGGGTCATGTCATAAATCATCAGGTCAAACTTGGCATTTGTTCTTTTGTCATGTCCTCTGATAAAAGGTTTGTCATGGCCTCTGATAAAAGGTTAATAATCCCCCTTCTTTTGCTATATAAAATGTTGAAACTGCCCTACCAAACGTTCTGCCGTTGGGCTTGTGTAATCAATTGTGGTAGAAATTGCGAACAGTAAAAGTATACAGGAGTAAATAGTAATTGCAATTAATATGCAGTGCAGACAAGCAAAGTCACGAGTCCTTTAGACACGTCGATTACTCAGGAATCATAAGATGCATGAACGACATTTAAAGCAAACTGATCCAATGCCTTTGTCGTGTGGATATCTGAAACAATTAATATATATAAATAAAATAATTGTATTGAGTAAAAAAAATCCAGAATATAGAATTCAAAGGGTCCTATTATTTTTCTTCTAGGGACAAACCAGAATCCGACCCGGACCTGATTAAAGTGTTATCAAACCCTAATCATTAGGGACGGTCGGACGGGCAGAGTAGGTTGTCCGTTTAACCGGTCCCATTGCCGTTCGTAATCAAGCAGTAGAATTCTACCATGTCAAACTCGTCATAACACCCATTAGGGGTGCAACTCGATTCAGTTTGGTTCTGATTGACCACAACCTAAGTCCAAACCAAAATGTAATAACACCAACACTCAAAATCGAATCAAATCGAATTGAAAAACCCATAATCAAACTGAATTAAATCGAAACCCAAATTGAACCAAACTGAATTGTTGTTTTGGTTTGGTTTGGTTCGGCGAAAAACAAACAAGGGTTTCAAGGGATAGCAACGAGCTGGACTACAGCCAAAATATAATTATGCTTATGCTGGGCCGAACCCAATTCGATTTAAATGAGTGCATCGGTTGGAAGATTATTTAATCTCTAACTGATGTGGGACTCTTAGTGTATACACACTGGCGGGACGTGCGTCAGCCCGTGCGCCCCCTGCTGCCCCTGCGCAGGGCACGCGCGACAGCCCATGCGCGAAAACCGGGCGTATAGAATAAATTAAATTCGATTTAATTCGGTTTGGTTCAATTCAGTTTGGGTTTTGGATTAGTTCGGTTTAACCGAGAGCTCAACCCAAAACCAAACCAAACTAATTCAATTTGAATTTTTCTAAACCATAATCAAACCGTATATATGCAATCCCAACCCAAGCCAAACCAAAATCGATTTGAATCGATTCAATTTTAGTTTAAACTCAACCGAGTTGCACCCATAATACCAATTGATCATTAACAATCGAAATATTATTAAAAAATAAAATTGATGGTTGTTGATGAATTTTTCCACAAATGTCGACATTGTAAACTAGCTCAATCGAGTATGTCTTTAGGTTTCGTGTTTCTTTCACAAAAGTAGGGGGTGTTAATGGGTTACTCAATTGGGTATAACATCTTACAAGTAGGGAATATATTCATGTAATAGTTATCAATGACCCATTGAGAATCGGGTCTATGTGAGATACTCATCATGTAAACGAGTACATAATATATTCCTCTAATAGTTATTGTTTGCTGACATAATAATTGTTGTAGATATAAAAAATGGTAAGGGCAGATAGCTCAATTACAAATTGTCACGTGACAGGACTATGACTGACACGTTGCAAGATCACCACTAATACTTATAAGTATAACCTTCGAAAACTTTCTAAAGAAGAATTCTGATCGATTCGAGAAATCGGTTCCAGGAATATACAACCAAGACATAAATAAAAGGAGAAGGTAGTGTGCTACCGTGATGATTCTTTATAACATAAATTACAAAATGATCAACATTACAATGAATATACAATGAAGCTAATATCAACAGGTACTCTATAGCGAGAAGTCAGACCCCTTTACAGCAAGATGCCGATACAGAGATACCTCTCAAGTCATATTCGAGGGCGCCCACCTGTTCTGGGACAACCCATCGGGTTCTTGAGAAGCCCACTTGTTCTAGGACATCCACTCAAGTCATACTCGAGGGCGCCCACCTACAATCAACCCCTTGAGTTCTTAAGAGATTTAGAAGCGCGTCTCACGTTTATCAAAGAGATGCGTCTCGATGAACATGTCGATATGAATTTACACTTAAGGGGAGACAGCCCAGGACGATGTAAGATGTCAACACGTCGATATGAATGTACACCTAAGGGGAAAGACAATCATGGACGATGTAAGACGTCGACACATCGATATGAATTTACACCTAAAGGGAGAGATCTCCCTGGAAGTTGTAAGACGTCAATACTAACATCCGTCTAGAGCGATGCTCGATGACGTCGTAGGCGATACTATCATTCGTCTAGAGCAATACTCGATGATGTCGTATGCGATACTATCATCCTTCTAGAGCGATGCTCGATGACATCGTAAGCGATACTATCCTCCGTCTAGAGTGATGCCCGTTGATGTCGTAGGCAATACTATCCTCCATCTAGAGCGATGCTCGATGACGTCGTTGGCGATACTACCTCTGTCTAAAGCAAAGTTTTAAGATGTAGAAGATGATACTACTTCCGTCTAGAGCGAAACTGTAAGACGTAAAAAGTGATACTACCTCTGTCTAGAGCGAAGCTCTAAGACATAAAAGGTGATACTACCTCCGTCTAGAACGATACTCTAAGACATAGAAGGAGATACTATCTCCATTTAGAACAACTCTCAACGGCGTAGAAGGGGATACATACCTCTGTCTAGAGTGATGCTCAACGATATAGAAGGTGATATATAGCTCCATTTAGAGCGATGTTCAACGATATAGGTCATTCAGTCTGAAAAGTACTAAGGTTCGAGAACCTCGAAAGTACTAAGACTAGTAGCATCGATGGCGTTAAGACTAGACAGTCGCAACGATGCCAAGGCTAAACAGTTTTCATTACCACGAATATCTACTAATCGCCAACGCCCATATCGAGGGCTCGCCAACACTTGGCCGTATTTAGAGTTATCGGACATGTCACGGTCTCTCAGTGGTAAACCTGTAATTATTCAAATAATTTGTGATTGGTTCACCTAAAAGACTAGAGTACATGATGCGTACTACCCTAAGTGAACGTTTTAACCACCGTCAGAAACGGTGGTTAGGAATACTAATTGCAATTAACTCTCTTACAAAAGCTATAAATAGATGCTCACTTTCTTTGAAACATGGGATGAAAACATAAGAGAAAAAATAACAAAGGGAGAGACTTGCCAAAATTACCAGACCTTGAACTACGTCTAACTTGATCCCTGTTTGGGTACGTAGGCAGCCTACAAAAGGTTCAGTCATAATCTCAATTAGAGTCTTAGGGGTTGGAGAAGCTCTAACACATTAATCCATTATCTCCCTTAGCTCGGTTCGACCGGTGTTAGACGGTCCACCAGTTTGACTCTTTAGTTCTTCTAAAGACGAGATACAATCACCTATTGATTTAGGTTCTCCTCGATCAATAATATCACACTTGGTGACTTCCTCATAAAACCACCCACTACAATTATTTATTTGACTAAACTAGTTGTAATACTTTAAGTATCAAAGATAAATTATATAAATATTAATGAATAATATATACACACTCCAAATCTTTCGGTTATGAGAAAATGTAAGAAAAGGCTAACTTTCTTGCAGTAAGTTTTTGTGAGAAAGTGTGGATCCCACAAGATATATTCTTACTCTTTATAAAAACACCAAAAAACGGGCAGCTCACAAATTCCTGCCGTAGCACAAGGAATCCGGGAATATGACCTCTCATTGTATATCAAACAGACCCTTATAACTCTTTTGTATATTAAAAATATCTTAATAAATCAAAATTTTTTTTCTTTTTAACCAAAAGACCTTCGCAATAATGACACCATTCAAACGCCTTACACTCAATTTTCTTACATATCACTTAAACGTTTCTCGTAATACAGGTTCTCAATTAAGTTTCTGCCAAACACTTGATGTCCAACAGAAAACAAGAATTACTTTCAATACAAGAATCTAGGAAAACTTGGATGAAGCTTCCCCTTACAAATAGGGATGGTAACGGGTTGGGTTAAACGGGTAACCCCCCCTGCCCCGCCACTAATGGTTAGGGTTTGGTAACCCGTGAGTCGGGTTAGGGTTTGGCTCAACCAGTCCCGATCCCGCCCGTTGCCACTCACCTATATTTTAAATATACATTTTATGTTTTAATAATACATTTTATATTTTAAATATATATTTTATAAATAAATATATTTAAAATATTAAATATTTAACTTAATAAAACATATATTTTTCAAAGAATCTTTTATCGAGACAAACCCACCCCGCCCCGCTACCGTATCGATAGGGTTAGGAGTGGGTTTGATATTAGGGGGACTCCTTTAGGGGCGGGTTTGTCAAAACCCACCTCGTTGCCATCCCCACTTACAAAGAGTGAACAATGTTTGCGCTTATATTCTCAACAAAGATAGACTGCTGATAGATACAAGTTTTATGGTGTTTTTATTATTCTTGAACATATATTAAGATACAAGTTTTATGGTGTTTTTATTATTCTTGAACATATATTAAGTAGAAAGAAAATATTCTGCGATATTTCTCTACAATATTTTCTGACATTACTAATAGTATATTGTTATGCATACGCTAGTGAAATCAGTAATCAGTTATTCTGATTAAGGTGGAAGTCGATTCTAAATTGATTTCTGTCTTAAGATTTTAGAATGGTTACCACTAGAAATATAGTACTGATGATGACTGGTTTTTGAAATGCCCACATGACACTTTTTTATTGGTGACATAGGTATTGTATATTTTATACCATTTTAAGTCTGAAAAACACTATTCATTGAAGTCTGGAAACACTGTTCACTATTTCGAAAATCTACTTCGAGAATGCAATTCAAGAAATCTAATTCGAGAATACTACTTCGAGAATGCAATTCGAGAAATATACTTGGAGAATGCAATTCGAGAATGAAACTCGAGAATGCTATTTCGAGAATGATATTTTGAGAAGGCAATTCGAGAATGCTACTTCGAGAATGCACTTCGAGAATGCTATTACGAGAACAATGTTAAAAAACATTGTTCACATGTACAAAAACATTGTTCACTGTAATTTCAAGACACTATTCATGAAACTGTTCATGAGATTCGAAATTACTATTCATGACATTGTTCATGCGATTTACTGTTCACAGATCTGGCAATTATTATTATTTCAATTTTCTTTGAATATTGAATGCTTTGACAGTTTTAACAATTTTGCTCGGAGTATTCAATTCCTTTGACAGTTTCTTTGAGGCATTTAAAAGGAGACATCTCTTCATTGAGAGAAAGGGGCTCCCTATTAAAAGGAAGTTGTTTTCTTAATTCATGGGACAGAAGGGAGGAGAGACAGAGAAAAAGACAAAAAAAAGAGAGAAAACAAATACACAGAGATATACGGAATCATTCCCCAATTAGATAGATTGAAAATTTTATCATTCTTTTATCATCCCCTTCTTTTTCTTATATACATTTTCTACAATGTATCATGTAAATGATATTTTCTCAAGAATAAAAT
>JAUPMG010000005.1:4592113-4607863 GCA_031762675.1 Pachysandra terminalis
TTGTTTGAATTACATTTGTCCTCATTTGATAGGTTAAATTCCCTATAAATAACAGAACATATTCTCCATTAAAGACAGCTCAAAATTTATCTGGAAGTTCTGAAACTTTAAGAGGTATAAGATAATAGTATGTTAAGATTCTGAGAGAAAAAGGGGATAGTCAGTCATTTGAATTCCTGGAGATTTTCTTGCTCTGAGATATGCATTCAAACTGACTTTTCAGTTATTTCAACATTCTCTTTTCCCCTTGTCTCTTCTCTATGTCTTATTCACAGGTAACATTTGAGATGGAACGCTTTTGGCAGAACGGCTGCGCGACGGTTTAGGCTGTCTTGAGACAGATTCTTCCTACTTGTTTCTCTGGAAGGGTTTTTGTATTGGTTCTTATGTATTAGCTGTCATTTTATTCTAGTATATTTGGTCTTTTACAAACCCGGCATCACCGTTTGGCGACTTCACTGGGGACTCTGTAGTCATTCCTTTCAAACTTTGTCTATTTGTTGTTTTGTCTTTTATTCATGGATTCATTCAGTTCCAACACTATCCCTTTTGTGGAAGACATTCGAGAACATAATCGTCCTCAGGAGTCTGTTCCTTTTCAAGACCCTGAAGAGGTAACTAGATGTCTTAGGGAAACCATTCAAATTTTACAGGTCCAGTTGGATGTAATATCCAATAAACCTGGTCCTAGGTCTCCATCAAATCCTACTGTCAAGACTTCTCCTACAGAAAATCCTCCTCCATTTACTTCTTTACCTCCACCTACCTCCAAACATGATTTTGTTACCATTACAGATGTTCAAGCTCTTCTATAGAAATCTCAGTCCAGGGATACAGACTAGATTGGTAGTGATTTTTGTCCCCCGTACCCAGAGGCACTTCTTGACTTGCCATACCCCAAGGATTATGAAGCCCCGGTCTTTCCCCAGTTTTCAAGGCAAAACGGGAATGTCAGGGAGCATGTCAGTCGCTTTATAGAAGCACTGGGGGCTTATGCTGGCAATAAGGAGCTCCGTCTGCGGGAGTTCTCGAAATCACTCTCTGAACGGGCTTACACTTGGTACAGCAGGTTGGAACCTGGTTCTGTACACACTTGGGAGGATAAGGTGTCTCTGTTCTACCACAAATTCTTCATTACTAAAGAGAAGCTCACTATCATAGATCTTAGCCGGGAGAGACAGAAGCTGGAGGAAGATCTGGTTCAATATGTTAAGCGGTTCAGAGACCTCGTGATTACTTGCATGGAGGCCGCTTCTGAAGAGAAGTTTGTTAGGATCTGCATCAATGGTATGCTCCTGCCATATCGCATCCAAATAGAGAACCATGAGATCAAAAGCTTCACCGAGCTGTATAAGTACACCAAAATGACCAATGCTTCTATTCCTGTTCTTGAGAAGAAGGTGGAAAGGAAGCGTGCTTTAGTTGTTACTACTGAGAAGGAAGAAGAGCCTGTTCCTAAGAGGAAAGGCAGGCCTAGCAGTAGTAATAGCAACAACAATTGAGAGAAGCGTACTCCACCTCCGGAGGCAACTGGTTCTCCTGCCTAGCTGGATGCTTTACTGCAAGAATGGATCAAGGATGATCGCATCTTGCTGCCACCTATTGACAAGGAACCAACAGAAGTTGACAAGAGGTCACCGAGATATTGAAAGTTTCATCGCAATACTCGTCATTCCACGTTTGACTGTTGGGCCTTAAGGAAGATCTTCCATGCTAGGTTGGTGGCAGGAGACACTGACATCCCGGATGCCAAAGTACATGTGGATCCTCTCCATCAGCATAAAGGTAAAGGAAAAGAAGTTGTGCGCATGTTGTCTGTCTTCAAACATAGACATCAATCAGACCCTCAGTCAAGTGAAGTCGTACGTACTACCACAAAGTTCCAGATGTTCTTTAAGGACCTGCAATTCACCTCAGAGATGCGGACTGAAGCCACTCAAGCATTGCTGGGAATCATGGAGAAATATCATTTCGAATGCTTCAACCACCAGGAGGCTCCTATATACTATCCACCGCGACTCAGTAAGTCTGCCATTACTTTTACAGAGGAGTACATGATGCATCTTCGGAGGACCACAACAAGCCTCTGTATGTAAATGCCACATTACAGGGTGTGGAGATTCGAAGGGCACTAGTTGATGGTAGTTTTGCAGTCAACCTCATTCCTCTCAAGATCTTGGAAGCAGTAGGAGTCTCCAGCAAGTGCATTGTTCCCAGCCAACTCCGGATTCTAGGATTTGACACCTAGTGGCAACAAACAATGGGTTATATCACCCTCAACCTTCAGGTAGGATCTTTTAAATTTTTTACTACTTTCCATGTTATTGATGATAGAGCTGCATTTCACGTGTTGTTGGGAAGGCCATGGATACACCGGGCGAAGGTAGTGCCATCTTCCTACCATCAATGTTTGAAGGGAATCTGGAATATGAAAGTGGTCAGGGTAATGGCAGAACCCTTTTCTTTTGATGAATCGAAACACACTTTGCTGAAGCAAACCACTATGACAGATTCGCCCCAGAAAGGGAATGCTGTGTTGCCAAGCCTCAAGGAATTCTTCTGCCCTTATGGGCTAGTCTTGAATCATTTGATCATTCAGTAGCATCCTCTGCAGTGCCATCTTCATCAGTACCATCCTCTTCTGAAGGCCCTCATCCTTCGAAGATTCGTTGTGTCAGATTAGACCTTCCAGACGAAAGGTTTGTATATGGGTTATGACAACCACTAGGGATTCCATCCGCTGACGTCCTGCAGTGCGCCCGTAGTGAAGAATTGCCGGAAGCTACCGAATCTAAACTTGAACAGGCCCCAGAACACTTACAGGATGGTGTTCAGGTTGTTCAGGAAAAACTATCTATAGTTGACCTTGGAGACGATACAAGTGTCAACAAACTTGTACAAATTTCTTCTTTTCTTGAGTTAGATCGGAAGGAGTCCTTCATAGCAATGCTCTCCCGGTACAAAGATGTTTTCGCATGGAGCTATGAAGATATGCCAGGTCTTGATCTTGAGTTGATGACTCACAGACTTCATCTCTCTCCTGAAATGCGTCCTATCAAGCAAGCACTAAGAACCTTCAGGCCAGACATTGAGCTGCAGATCAAGGCTGAAGTTGAAAATTTTTTGCAAGCAGGATTTATCAAACCTATACAGCATCCTTCATGGCTATCTAATGTTATCCCAGTAAAGAAAAAAGAATGGGAAAATTAGATGTTGTGTAGATTTCCGTAATTTGAATAAAGCTTGTCCAAAAGATGATTTCCCTTTGCCCAAAATTGATATCTTAATTGATGCTACTGCAGGAAATGAGATGTTTTCATTTATGGATGGTTTTTCAGGTTATAACCAGATCCTTATGGACCCAAGGGATGCCGAAAAAAAGGCTTTCAGAACCCCTTTGGGAAACTTTTATTATACGGTTATGCCATTTGATCTTAAGAATGCTGGTGCAATTTACCAAAGGGCCATGACTACTATATTAATGACATGATGCATGGGGAAGTTGAAGATTATGTAGATGATATGGTTATAAAGTCAGGAAAACGTGAACATCATCTTACTATTTTGGAAAGGGTATTCCAAAGATGACGAATGTATAAACTCAAGATGAATCCTGCGAAGTGTGCTTTCAGGGTTTTATCAGAAAAATTATTTGGGTTTATAGTTCACAGGCATGGAATTGACTTAGACCCTACGAAGGCTAAAGTTGTCATTGACTTAGCTCCTCCTAAAACTCAGAAGGAGCTGAAGTCCTTCCTTGGACGAGTGTCCTAGTTTCGGAGGTTTATACACGAACTTGCTGCACATTATATTCCTCTTATGCCTCTTCTGAAGAGGAATGTTCCTTTTGATTGGAAGGAGGAACATCAGCATGCCTTTGAAGCCATCAAGCAAGTACTTTCCCATCCTCACACTATGATGGCTCCTATTCAATGTAAACCTCTCAGATTATACCTTGCTTTTACTAATCAAGCCATTGGAGGTCTACTTGCTCAAGAAGATGAGAAAGGCTTGGAAAGACCGGTCTACTATGTTAGTAGGCTTCTATGATGAAAACAGATACTCCATGATAGACAAGTCTTGTCTGGCCCAAAGTACACAAGGTGAATAAGCTGAAGCATTATCTATATTCACCTTGTGACTAGGAGTGACCCTGTCAAGTATCTCCTTTATCAACCCATTCTCTATGGAAGATACATCAAATGGTTACTCCAGTTGGCTCAATTTGAAATTCTGTGCGAGTCTCCGAGGGCTATTAAAGGACAAGCTGTTGTTGATTTATTGGCTACCTTCTCCACTCCTGAAGAAGCAAACGATGATATGAATGAGGTATCTGTTGTTTCTGAAGAGGAATGGCAGATGAAGTTTGATGGGTCATCCAATTCTCAGGGTGGTGGAGCAGGTATTGAATTGATTTCTCCAAACGGTCAACAGTTTTCCCTCTCTTTCAAATTGGATTTCCCTTGCACCAACAACAAAGCGGAGTATGAAGCCTTGTTGATTGGTCTTACTTTGGCACATCAAATGAATGTTCAAAACATTCATATCTCTAGAGATTCCTTCTTGATTATTTCGCAAATCAATGAAGAATTCGCAGTTAAGGAACTTGACTTAGTTCCTTACAGGACAGACTGCCATACAGGCTCTACTTCGACAGTTCACAAGTTATTATTTGACTTATACAATGAGGAGCAAGAATAAGTATGCTGATGCTTTAGCTAACTTGGGAAGCAGACTTCAATTTGAATTTGATGCAACCACCTTGGAAGTCATCCGAAGGACTACTCCCTCCACTCAACTTCGACAGGAGGATGAAGAACTCATTTAAGAAGGAGACTGGAGGTATCAGATTATTTGTGATCTGAATAATCTTCCTCACCGCACTCTTACTACTCCTTTGAAGATTTTGATGAACTTTACTAAGCAAGATAAAGTTCTTTATTATAAAGGGGTAGTGGAGCTCTTTTCAGATGCATTGGACCGAAGGAAGCCACAAAAAAGATGCAAGCTATGCATGATAGTACTTGTGGACTTCCAGACTCCATTGCCTTGTATAGACGACTCCAGAGATCAAGAGTATATTGGCCTTCTATGACAATTGAGGCTGCTAGATTACAATTTTCTTGCACCAATTGTCAAGAACCCCCTGATATTGCAGAAGTTTTTCCCATCCATGAGTTTACTGATTGGAGGGAACCTTATATCAGATTCCTTCGAGATGGAATTCTACCTTCAGATAGGTTTGAGACCCTTCAGCTCAAGCGTAAGATCCCTAGATTTTGTATGGAGCAAGGAGAACTGTTTCGAATGAGCTTCAATGATGTTCATTTATGTTGCTTGGGTACTCAAGAAATCCTTATTGTCCTTCGAGAAGTCCATGGTGGTACATTTGGCCCGCATCAAGGAAAGAAGAAGTTATACAAGCAACTGCTAGACATAGGCTATTACTGGCCTACAATGGAAGCAAATACAACAGATTTTGTGAAGAAATGTGTGAAATGCCAAGTTCAAGATAATATTCCCCATAAACCTTCTCAGGAAATGCAGTCAATTATTTTTCCATGGCCATTTCATACTTGGGGCCTGGATTTAATTGGACCCATTAATCCTAGGAGTAAACGTGGACACTCTTGGATCTTGGTGGCTACAGAATACTTCACAAAATGGGTTGAAGTTGTACCATTGAGAATAGCTATTGGAGCTTCTGTGACTCAATTTATTAAGGATAATATCGTCCTCCTTTTTGGTCCTCCTCGAAGGATCATTACAGACAATGGAACTTCCTTCCTTAACAGGCCAGACAGGGAAATGACTATTTATTATCAAATTCTACATAATAAGTCTACTCCCTACTATCCTCAAGGGAATGCTCAAGCTGAGGCCACAAACAAGACCTTGATCAGGATTCTAAGCAAAATGGTGTATTATCAGCCTACAAAATGGAATGAATCCCTACCTCAAGCCTTATAGGCTTATAGAGTAAGCAAGCATAGGGCTACAAATGCTACTCCCTTCTCTCTAGTATTTGGGGCAAAAGCTCTCCTTCCAGTAGAGTTACAAGTTGCCTCAGCTGGAATTCTACATGCAAGTGGGGTGGATTGGGATTTTAGAGACTTTGCTCTTATACGTGCTCAGTAGTTAGATAATTTGGATGAAAAAAGGCAAAAAACTTTGGAAAATAATTTGCAATATCATCAAATTATAACTCAAGCTTATAGCAAGCTAGTCAAGCCTCGAAGTTTCCAAGTTGGTGAATTAGTCCTACGAGCTACATGGCGTGCGTGAAGTAATGCTATTAAGCCTAAGTTTGCTCATAGGTGGGAAGGAGCATTTGAAGTAATTTCTGCTCAAGCCTCTGGATATTATAAAATTATGCCTTTGGAAGAAAATGCAAATGAAGAACTTGTAAATGGGAAATTGTTGAAGAAATACTTTTATTAAGTATATGAAGGGATACATTTACAAAAAATTCTATTACAAAAGAATGTTGCACGTCAGAAGTACATTACAAAAGAAGAAAAGAATCTTTCATTGTTTTCAAAAGATTACAAGATATGTAAGGAAGAAATCAGGATGCTCCAGTCAGCTGAGATTCTGTAACACCTTCAAAAGCTCCTTCGAGAAGTCCAAGTCTGGAGGCTCCAGGAATAGGAAGAGTAACTTTCATCAATTTGACTTGTGCCTCCATAAGTTTAGATTGCTTTTGAGCTACCACACGTGCTGCATCTTCAATATCTTTAAGGGCCTGAACACGCTCTTCAACAACTTTCTTCATTAAAGATTCTAGCTCAGCAATACTCTGATCCACTTCCGTCAAGTCAGACTTACACTTCTCGAAGGCGTCCTGACATTTCTCCACTTCTGCTGACTGAGTTGCAACCAAAGCTTCCAGCTCCTTTGCATTGCTACATTTCTGGACACTAGTCTTCAGCTACTCCAACCAGTTGACCAGCCAGTCCAATTCAAATTTCATGCCTATCAGGCTATCTACAGTCCTTCCCCAGACTGCCAGCTCCTCCATAGTGATACTGTACAGGGTCCTTCGACTCATGATCTCCAGAAGCCTGCACAGCTCCCTATACCCAAACATCCTGAACTTAGGATCTGGCCATGCTGCCTCAAGAAGGATCTCCCTGTATGTCGCCCTGATCAGATTCATCCAATATTTCCTCTCAATATCTTCTGGATCTTCCACTAGATCAGGGGACAACTCCCTCATCTTCTAAATAGCTGGGACAACAAAATTTCCTCTCTTGCGCTTCAGTCCCACTATAGGAGTTAGAGTCTGGGGTTATTCTTCTGAGGTCGCTACAAGTGCTTGAGAAGGCACTGTAGGGAGGGAAGACTCAGCTACTACCTCCTCCGGTTCCTTCAAAGGAACGACTTCAGATTCTTCAATACTTGGCTCACTAGCTGGTACAGTTATCTCTGGAGCTGGTACAATGATTGAGCAGGGGCTTCAGCAGGAGGCATTACTTCGGTATTTACAGTTGTAACCTCCTCAGCAACGGATGGAGGGGCCAAGGGGACCTCATCCTCTTTATTTGGGGCAACGATTTCGGTTTCAGCTTGTACTGGAGAAACCGCGCCCACAGCACTCCATATTCCTTCTATAATATTCGAAAGAACAGGGGAAGTTATTTCGTCCTCATCCTGCAAAAAGAACAAACAAATTCAGTTCATATATCATTCAAAGCAAATATCAAAAGGAAAAGTATGAGATACTTACATCAAACAGGGAAAACAATAACTACAGGGACAGCTTCAAAAATTTCCTCAGCTTCCCTTGGAGCTTCTAGTCCTTCTTCCCTTCTGGCAGTGGCACTGCCAGGAGTAATGATAGTTGCAGCCGGAACCCCTGCCACATTGGGAATTGCAGCAGTGGGATCTTTCGCAACATTCAGAGTCTCTCCTTACTGCCCTCCTATGAGAGCCTCGCCATGATCCTCTGATGGTGAGACAGGAGGAACAGCTCCAGACTCTTGAGTCTTTTCCTTTGCTACCAGAGGAACTACAAGAAAAATAAGACAGAACAGTTAGTTCAAAATACAACAGTACAATAAATATTATATGTAGAAGGAAGACTAGCTTACCAAAGGAATACCCCTCAAAGAACGAAGGAGGCATTCTACTATCCAGTAGGGACACCCTCTCGAGGGAGAGGAGGAGGCATCCTACCGGTACAAGCCTCCGAAACTACTGCTCGCGGAGGTTGCTCCTTTGGTGGCTCAATTGAAGTGTCACTTACTTCAACACCTTCAAGATTTCTTCCAGCTCTCTCATGTTGATATAATAGAGAAATATCAACAAAAGCTAATATCAGGAGTACAAGTGGAAAAGGAAAATAGAATTTACAACACTTACATTACCTTCAAAGTGCGAGCAGCAGTAGTCTTCACCCTTTTAGAGTGAACTTCCTTCGAAGGAAGCACTTCCATAGGAATGACAGGTTCCTCCGGAATGCTTACCTCCTTTGAAGGAAGCACTTCCTTAGGAATGACAGGTTCCTCCGGAATGCTTTGCTCCTCCGGAGGTAGGGGAGTTGTAGGAACCCTTGGGGGACGGGGAACTCTGGCACTTCTTCTTCTCCTCTGAATAAAGAGTTCTCCTAGGGTGGCTTCCTCATCTTCATCTTTTCCCTCCCTTGCCTTTCAGGCAAAGTCACTGGAACTTCTGCTTCTTCCATCTGCTCCCCAGGCAGATGAGCAGGAAATTCTTCCTCCCCAGGAAATTGTGGGACAATATTTGAAGCCGCAGCTTCTCCTTCAGTTCCTTCCTCACGGAAGTCAATGATCAGCAAGTGACCAGGGACTATGCGATCCGTGGGATGCCCTATGCCTTCAGAAATGGGGTGGTTTTTATCCACCTTCTTCACCCTCTGCTCCTTAGGGCCCCCGAAGTCTGTGAAGCTCTCCATAGCTATTCCTTTTACGGAATTCATCTAATCTTCTCAAAGAGATCTTCCAGTACTCCAACCACCAGAGAGATACCCTTCCATCCCTTTCTATAGGGGCGGGCTCAGCTGACCAAGACTGTGGGAAGCCTTGGTATCCGTATGAGAGGTCAAATCTCTGCCCCACCCTCGCCATCGCCAGCTCCGAAGTCTTAATGCTGACAATATTGTGGCCTGGGGAAGTCTGATCCATCCCAAATTGCCTGAGTACCCTATGAGGGTTGTACACAGGGTAAACACTGCCGAACCCTCTGACCAAGCTGACTAGGTAATATGAGCGTACTATTGTCAGAAAAGCTCTCTCTTCGTGCTTCAGAGTGTGCCAGTCTAGGGCCTTCCTTGGGTAATCTCCCTCGAGCATAGTACCTTGGGGCTGCAGCAGGCAGAGACCTCCTCGCCGATACAGCTGGAATTCGAATTCCGCCTCTACATCCATCACTAGAGATAACCTCTGTTTGGATAGATACATCCCTGACCATATGAGGGGTCGAGGGGACAAATCCATATCTAAGGCATCCAGCTTCCTATTCACTATACTGAAGCTGAAGGGGTTGTACCTACTGTACCTCTCCCATAGAAATAACTGGAGGAAATTGGCATCAACTGAGGTTTCCACCAATCTCTCTCCTTGGCTTCTTGTCATATCCTTGCACAGTAGATCCAGGTGCTCATACTGTGTTCCCAGGAAAAGTGGTGCCAAAGGGACCCGAATTCCCTTGGCAATCTTCATGGCCAGAGGAAATACCCATTCATTCACTTTATCCACTGGGTATCCCTCGAAGACGAATCGCATAAGCCAAGATGAAAGCCTCCAGGTGGATGAAGCTGTGCTCCCCAGGCCCCCAATAACGCTTGACGGAGGCGCTGTTCTGATTCTAGGACTCATCTTCAAACTAGAAGTAGCGAAGCCACCAATTGAGGGAGTGCTTCGAACTGGGGCCTGCACTCTTTCCCTTCAACTTTGATTTCTGAAGAGATTCCTTTGCAGACTCCTTCAGCAGCTGAACGTTTTGGGCTTCACTGTCTGATAGAGTGATGCTCCCAAAGTTAACTTCTCTCATGACTGGGAGCTGCTTGAGGATGGCTACATCCTCCAATGTCAGAGTGATCTCCCCAAAGGCAGTCACAAAGACATAGTCCTCCAGATCCCACCGGAGGATGAACTCCTTCAAGCCTGTGTAATCTATGTGGAATTTGGCCACAGAGATTTGGACTGCCTCCAAAACTCCAGCGACGTCCAGCTTCTTTCTGTACTCTTTATTCTCCAAAATAAACTTCACCCACTCCGGCCAGCCAGTGGGGATGTTGAAGTGAGACCTAAATCCAATCTCAGACAACGGAAAGTCTCCCCCTCTCAGAGCGGAAGACGGGAGAAGCACCCAGGCGAGGGAATCTAATGTCTTGCCAGGTGTTCTCATCATAAGGGCTCAGCATATCTTCCCTTATCTGCACTGCTCCAGATGGCTCTTGGCACTGGACGTGAGTCAAGAGGTTTGCGGGTAGGATTTGTCTTCTTGCTAGTTGAACCTTTCTTGGGAGCCATTTGATTCATGAAAAAGCTTGAAAGGAAAGAAAAGCAAGGGGAAACGAGAAAGCAAGAAAACACAGAAGGAAAGAACTCAAAGAAATCTCAGAAAATTCAAGGTTGCAGAAAGTTTCCTTCTTCAACGGAACTGCTATTTATAGGGCAAAGACAGTTTCTCAAGAGAAATTCAAATTCTTGGCAGTTCACAGAACCCAAAAGGAAATCATCAAGCATTTAATGTGCCTTCAGCGCATGCGATACAGAAGAGTAAACGTATCACCTTGAAGAACGTGCATTTAATGCGCATTGTCCTAAGGTACAATCTCATATTTCCTTCTTTAGCATAAGAAAACAAAGACCAGGGGCAATTAGTGATCAATAAGCTTAATTAACCCCGTTTGACACGTGGCAATATCCTAGAATGAGTGTACGGGACTTTAAGTACTTCCAAATACACTGAATCATTGCTAAAAAAAATTACTTGCCGCCTTTTCCCTTTACGCGTGCCAGCTGTCATAACGGCTGTACGCTGATTTGATTTTAAAAGGCCACTTTTGGAACGTGTCTGAGATATCTGACCATCCTTATCACTTGAAAAAGATAAAGCTTCTTGGAGAAGCTACCTCTAGGAACGGTTCATTATTCCACAAGTCCAAAATCTGAAGGTGTTTCCTAACTTTTAAGTTAACTGCATTCGAGACAAATGAAGTACTAATGATTTGATTTTGGACAAGACAAATCATAATTCCTTCAAAAGGACAACAACTTATGTTCCTACGAAGCGTAGCCTTTTTTAAGCACCCGAATGAAAAAAGATTTCATTCTTTCTTTAAGACTTTAATTTACTCGAAGGATATATTTAGGGACATGTTACCCCTAATGGACTTCTCAAATAGATAAAATTTTAAATAAATCCTCGAAGCCACATCTATTTATTCTATAGAACAGGCTTCGAGTGATGCTTATTATATACCTTTACATTTTAAAGGTGTTCCGCTTAAGGAAATATCCTCGAAGGAATATACTCGAGGGAACTCTGTGTCTCCTAACTCAGAAGTCATTCCTAGATCATATCTATAGACTTCAAAGGACCATTTATTATGTTTTATCTTAAAGGAATCACGAAGTAGTTATGTTTTGGCATGCTAAAGTGGATTCGAAGGCGAACTCGAAGGCTAACTACCTCCAGATGGTGAACTCAGAGGCCAACCACCTTCAGATGGTGAACTCAAAGGCTAACAATCTCCAGATGGTGAATTCAAAGGAGGTATGTTCCCTCCTACCAAAGGTGAATTCGAAGGAGGAATATTCCTTCTTCCAAAGGCGAATTCGAGGCTAACCACCTTGAGATGGTCAATTCGTTCAAGGGCTAGTCATCCCTAAAAGACTAAAGATTTTGTTCTACTCGAAGGACACGAACTTGGGTTTACCCCCTCGAATGCACTCTTTTATGCATTCGAATTACAAATTGGGACTCGTAGTCAATTTCATTCATTCTTATGAATTGATTTCAAGTCATACTTTGGACTTTCACTTCTAGAAGCAAATCCCCAGTGGAAAATGGCTTTAAAAGTCGAAGGCATACTGTCTCCAGTAGCGTTTCCTGAAGATAAGTTTCCTACGGACTTTGGGAATGTCCTCTCACTTCACTTTGAAGGAATTCACAAAGGAACATATTTATTTCTGACTTTATTCAAGTAGAAGGCACTCGGATTGGTTAAAAGGAATTCCCTGATTTTTAAAAGGAATTCTTCTTTACAAAAATTATTGATCATGAAAACGAGTTCCCTGATAAGAAACTCAATTTCAAGTTCTCTATATGGGTAATTCGAGAATACATTGGTCACCTTATAAGAATACAGTTATTTTTTATTTCCTTCGAAAGAAGATAGCTGCCAAAGGGTGTTTCTTCGAAGTACACAATCTCAGTAAGGTATTTATGACATTGAAGTGACTTATTAAAGTTGATTGAGACGGATCCTCAGAAGGAACATCACATGTTAAAACCTCAGCTTTTTATAATATATGTTGTATAACTTTTCTAAAAGGGGGTTTTGTCTTATCTAGAATGGCAGCAAGAATGGTGACGTTCCTTTCAGATCTTTTGCATGTAACGCATGTCATTCAATGTGTGTTCCTCAAAATCTAAAGCAATCTATCACAAAGCAAATTTTGAAGATTCGTATGACTCATCCCTTTCTTTGGAAATAACTTAGGCGTGTTGGAATACACGTGGCATTCGAGATATGTTTAATGCATGGGGATATTCTTAAGCACCTGTCTGGACACTTGTTTGAATTACATTTGTCCTCATTTGATAGGTTAAATTCCCTATAAATAACAGAACATATTCTCCATTAACGACAGCTCGGAATTTATCTGGAAGTTCTGAAACTTTAAGAGGTAGAAGACAACAGTATGTTAAGATTCTGAGAGAAAAAGGGGATAGTCAGTCATTTGAATTCTTGAGGTTTTCTTGCTCTGAAATATGCATTCAAACTGACTTTTCAGTTATTTCAACATTTTCTTTTCCCCTTGTCTCTTCTTTTTATCTTATTCATGGGTAACGTTTAAGAAGGAACGCTCTTGACAGAATGGCTATGCGACAGTTTAGACTATCTTGAGACAGATTCTCCCTACCTGTTTCTCTGGAAGGGTTTTTGTATTGCTTCTTATGTATTAGCTGTCATTTTATTCTAATATATTTGGTCTTTTACAAACTCGTACGAACAGACCACAAGTAACTTGTGCAAACCACAGCTTAGCACAAATCACACTATACAATTCAAAGCATAGTCCGGGTAGTCCTAGCAAGGCTGCGTGCAACTGCATGGCCAAGTCCATGATAGGGTTATGGCCTAGGCCATAACAAGGCTTTGACACATGGTTCTACAAACTGGTCCAGTCCGGTCCATATTGAGACCCGACCTGAACGGTCCGGTCCCAAACCACGAAACAAACATTTACATTTAAGAGAGTTCAGTCCAATTCGAGCAGGTTTTAAGAGGCTTCATTCCAATACAAATACGATTCGTAGCTTATGAAAAGAGCACAGAAAAATGAGCAAAAGGCCCCTCATTGTGCAAATAAAAGACCGAAACAAACATTATTGCAAGTATAAGGTAACACTTCACTAACAAATAATAAATCATATTATGAATCTGCCAAAACAGCATCACCAAGAAACTAAAAGCTCAAAATCCGCTAGCGAAAACTTGCCTAAATACTACGAAAATTTGAGAACAAAACTTGAATATATCCTCCTCTGTTGAGAACAAAACTTGAATATATCCTCCTCTGTTGCAAGTGCAATGGAACAAACAAAATGTCCTAAAGAAAAATAAATAGAACATGGTCGGTTCATGGAACATCTCTTAAGCACCCTTCTCTGCCTTTGCAGCTGTGGCAGCAGCTTGCCCTCGGAGACGACCAGTCCTCCTTGCAGCAATGAGACCAACCTTCTGTCCTGGAGGAGCATCGCGTCGAACAGTACTGGCATGCCCGATGTGCTGGTGGTTACCACCCCCATGAGGATGTTCAACGGGATTCATGGCAACACCACGAACCTTAGGCCAGCAGTTCCTCTTGACCCTGTACTTGTGATACGCATTGCCCGCCTTCAGCATAGGCTTCTCAGTCCTCCCTCCTCCAGCAACCTGCCCAATCATGGCACGGCAACCACTCGGCACGATTTTCTTGGCACCGGATGGTAGTTTGACCCTGATAATACCACAAAGATTAAGATGCACATCTCAAGCAAATTCGCAAAACCCAAAACCAAAACTCACCAACATGAAAGTCAATTAGAAAGGTCACAATTACAAATAAATAAAAAACGCCTAAAAATGTCAAGGAATTAAAGTACTAGCTTTCACAAAAGTTCATCAAGGTAAACCACTCACAAAAGAGAGAGAGAGAGAGAGAGAGAGAGAGAGAGAGAGAGAGAGAGAGAGTGAGAGAGAGAGGTAACAGAAAATGTTAAGCTCCACAGTAAAGCACCAACATCCTGTGTAAATTATCCAGTTTTGATTTTATTATTAAGATATAAGTTAATATCCTACAAGAAGTAATTTTATAATGAACATGCTTGTGAATACAAACTAAATGTACCATTCTTTTGATGGGTAGACTATAGTCATTTAAGAAATCCAAAATTGTAGCTGAGAAATTTAAGACTTTTGCCGGAGACTAGTGTCAAACATTTTCTGTCTTTGTGGCCTAATTTGTAATATTTATTAAATGCTAGACAAAAAAAAAGTAATTACATAGACATTTAATGTTAGAGAGAAAAGAGTATGTGTACATGTTTTTGCCATGTACCATCGTATCCTTTCAGTGGCACGAAACATGCAGAGAGCAAACTGAAAATGGAAGACCAGCCGTAGACGGTTTACATGCACAAACTTCTGTTCTTACCCAAACTATCCATGGCACTTTATTTATAGAGATATTCTGATATTCACTTTCTCTTTATCTAATGCTCCGTTTGGATAGCCGGAAAATAATGGAAACATTTTCTGTGGGTCGCACAGAAAATGTTTCAGTCAAACTCCTTTGACTATAGAAAAAGGACCCTTTCATTTTCCGATAAAAAGCAAAGAAATTTGTGAGAAAAAAAATGAAAAGGTGAGGGGAAGAGTATATTCCCAAGTCAGAACGCCGTGAGAGCTAGAGTGTCAAACTTGAAAATAACATGTGGTCTAGAACGTTATTAGCTCTAACGTTATCGACCTGATCCCTAGAAGAGACACAATAACCTCTCCCCATTAATAATCCAAACTACCGAGTTTATAGTAAGGTGCAAGGATCAATTCAGGACCCCACATCCCTCAAATACCTACACTAACAGCTAGCATTAAACTAAATAGGTGAAAGTGAGACACAACACCTTATTTGGGATCTTCACTCTCTCTCTCTCTTTTATTGTTCACAAGGTTATCAAAACCCCTAGGAGAGCCCAGGCAACAGACCTGGCCATCACCTAGGTGCTAGCCTAGGCGATTGGGCGCTCGCCTAGGCGACATTTAAAAAAAAAAAACAGGCCACAATTCGAGAGAGAAGAGAGAGAGGGAGATTGGGGGGGAGGGTTTCTCTTGCGTGAATAGAAGAACAAAATAAAAGAGGGCCAAACTCTGCAGAAAAACAGAAAAAAAAAAAAAAAAAAACCAAAAAAACCGAGAGATTGATAGAGAGAGACCAAGTGTCTACAACTTGGGTTTTATACCCATAGACTAAAACTAATGCTATTACAATAATGCCCTTTATTTCTAAC
>JAUPMG010000005.1:4607963-4624288 GCA_031762675.1 Pachysandra terminalis
GCGTTCCATGGTTGGGAACCCGAAGGTCGCACCTCGTGATCCGTGCTACCCACCTCGGGATTCGGGCACCGGGATCCGGGGCGTGACAATTGCAACAATAAGGGAGATGCTCAAACCTCAACCTTTCGTCCAAGTCATCTCTTCTTCTTTTCCTTCTTCTGAATCTCTTTCACTTCTCATATCTGAATTCAAAGCAAGAATGAGGGTGAGAATGATAACTTTCTCCCTTTAAACCTCATCCCTACCATAACCATTCTCCCTTCCATAACCGTGCGCTTACACGACATTGATCGCGCGCCAACTGGCTTTGATTGAATTCAATTATTCAATCAGCCCCCAAAACTTCATAGTATCACTATAACCCCTAACCTCATATTTATATTACACAGAACCTTATAATATAAATCAATCATACTTTATATGCTAAATCAATCTAGAAAAATACCATTAAATTATATTAAATCAAACCATTAAATGTGGGCAATATTTTAGTGGATTTAGGTCCTTACATAAAACGAGGGTTGATAACCCACAATAGACCTTGGATTCGGTTGACTTCAAAGGAGTCCTTATTAAAGGAATTCTTGAAGTACGCTTTTTACTCATCCCTAAGAAACACCTATGGATTGCAGACTTTACTGACTTCGAAGTACCCTCAGAAAGGAGTACTTCAAAGGCATGTTATTACCTTTCTCGTATGTCTCCTTCAAATGACATACGTGGATTCATGTGATCTATTTGCACACTTTACTCAAGAGTACTTCGAAGGAAGCGGGCTTCTCTCACTAAAGTCCAATTCAACGGCACTCGAATTGGTTATTTGACCCAGAACCTTAGAAGATCCTATGAGAAACTCTTCTTTACAGGGATGATTGATCGTGAAAAGCGAATCACCTACTGGGACTCTTATACATTACGATTTCCAAATGGGTAAGTTTGTTAAATATACTGATCACATTGGAAAGGGTATAAGGTTACTCTGGTTTCTTCTACATGAATATGAATTGAACTACCAAAAAGGGATCCTTTGGAAGATGATGAAAGCCAGAGAAATGCTTGCAGAACTCGAATGACTCGTTTCTGCAGAGAATATTGCAATGAATCCCCAATTTCTTCACGTGTTAAAACCTCAGCTGCTAATACATATGATGTATATCTTATCTGAGGGGATTTTGTCTTATCAGGTATGGCGGTGATGAGAACGGAACGTTGCTTTATGAAACTTTATGCATGGAACACATGTCATTCTGTTCTTGATCTTATAGACTTTAGAGTAACCAATCACATAGCAAGTTCACTTGAATCAAATGATTCGGCACAATTTCTCTCTGAAAATAACTTAGTCGCGTTGAGGTTGCACATATATGGATATACATTGTTGGATGGAGATATTTCCAAGCTCCTCTCTGGACAATTATCTAATTGACATATATCCTGTTCAGGAGAGAATGTTATTTGATGATTTATCTATAAATAACAGAGCCTGTCCACAAATCAACAAGTTGAATTTAGAGATTTGTAGACTTACACATAATCTGAATAACTGTTGGAATATTGAAAAGAACCTATCACCTTCAAATAAAACTCACAGATACATGAAAGATCAAGAGTGATAACTTATCAAGAAAATAAACAGAATACTAGAGTCCTTCCAATACTGAGGTTCCCTTGCTCAGTGGTGTGCGTTCTTATTGACACATTTGACATCTCAACCTCCCTTCCTTTGACCCTGTTCTTGTCTTATTTACAGATCACATTTCAGGAAAAAACGCTCTAGATAGAATAGTTGCGCGACAATTTAGGCTATCCTGAAACAAACTCTTCGAACTATATCTCTGTTGTTGCTTTTGTATTTTTGAATTCAAACTTTACCCAATAAAGCATTTAAATTTTAAGTTATTACAATTTCTGCATCATCCAAATGGATCGACCGGTACAAATGGATCGGACATGGCTTGTATCAACAAGGACAGGTGGTATGGGTCAATCTAGTCCAATCAAATTTTAGAAAAAACAGATGGGACCGGTTGGTGTCGATTTAGATCGATACCAGTTTGAATCGTTCGATTTATCAAACAAACTGTATGGCTTCTGATGTATAACACAACTCAAAGAGACTAGAAGCGGCCTAAGGGAACAACATGAATTGTATTGTTTAGGGCCTAGCAAATAAGTTGAAATGGCAGTACCTAAAAAAGGAAGATCAAAATCTTTTTTTTTTTGGGTGAGAGATCAAAATATGCTAGCACAAGAAACACCACGTATTTTTAAAATTCGAGAAAAATATTTAGACACTTCCAAAGTAAAGAAACTAACATGTCCGAAGAAACAAATAACTTGTCTGAAAAAACTGGGAAAAATGATAATAGCAAGAAAGACCACAACCCTTATAATCTAAGCACCCTTCTCAGCCTTTGCAGCAGTAGCAGCAGCCTGTCCTCGGAGCCGTCCAGTCCTCCTGGCGGCAATGAGACCCACCTTCTGTCCAGGAGGAGCATCTCGGCGAACGGTACTGGCGTGCCCAATGTGCTGGTGGTTACCACCACCATGAGGATGCTCAACCGGATTCATGGCAACACCACGAACCTTGGGCCAGCAGTTCCTCTTCACCCTGTACTTGTGATATGCATTGCCAGCCTTCAACATGGGTTTCTCAGTCCTTCCTCCACCAGCAACTTGGCCAATCATTGCACGACATCCACTTGGCACAATTTTCTTTGCTCCAGAAGGTAGTTTGATCCTAACAATACCATCAAAAGATATCAGATGGAGCTAAAATATCAAATTGAAAGCAAGTGAAATTGAGGGATTTATTAACAAGACAACTCTAGGAACAAGCATACAAATCAAATACATTACTTCTCAACACTTTAAAGTTGAATGAAAAACCCAGGCCTTCTCCAAAGACAATTAAATTCATAGGGCCAACAACAATTCTATCAGAGAATGGTTTTATTAAACAGAGCTTTATCAACAACAATTCTGTCAGAGTATGGTTTTATTAAACAATAGCTTTATTAAAAAACCTATTTGATAAAAAGTTATGTAACAACCAGCAAGCATTCAAACCATGATGCATCTATCCAACCATCGTTAAATTGAAAATAAAAAAACTAATTGATCGTTTAGAAAACAGAAAAAAAATTTAATTGGTACTAGAAAAAACAGAAAAACAGTAAAGAAGCTGAGATGAGCCCCATCCAAGTTTTGAAAAAAAGGATTTATTGTAGAATGAGAGAAAGAGAGAGAGAGAGAGAGAGAGAGAGAGAGAGAGAGAGAGAGAGAGAGAACAAAGGAAGCCAAAGCAAAAAATAGTCGACATTGTCTAACATAAATTAACCCAAAAACAATAAATCATTTTACCAATCACTGACCATTTTTTCTTGGGGAATAAATGCAAAGAAATCCAATTTCATCTTACCCCTATGTAAGTATAATAATCATTAAGGGTGTGGTTTCTAAATGGAACTTCAATCACTGACATTTTTTCCCTGGGAATAAATACAAAGAAATCCAATTTCATCTTACCCCTACGTAAGCATAGTATCATTAAGGGTGTAGTTGCTAATGGAACTTCACCAATACAATGCTAAAGTGATAAACTTGGGATCTTAGGCAGTTCATCAAGAATTTCTTAATTTGAAATAAATATGGTGCACAAGATGGAGCCATTCCTCAATCAACCTATGGCAATTAGCTACATTTTTTTTTTATGATTTCAAAGTTTTCAGGGTAAATTTTCTTTTGCTGTATGTATGTGCATGTGTATATATTCACACATATACGCTATACATAACAGATATTTGAAAAGAATGCAAGACTACAAACAGAATCGAAAAAGAGAAGCAAGCAAAAGATTTGGTGGAGGAGAAGAATGGGAATCACGTGTAAATACACAAGCATTTATGCTACACATAATATCTATTGAAAAGAATGAGACTACAAAACACGAGAATAAAAGAGAAGCAAGCGAAAGAGGCAGGATCGGAGAAGAATGGGAAAACACAACCAGCGAAAAAGATAAGTGAGAAGAACTTACACCAAGAGACAGGTAAGAGAAGGAGAAAGGGAGAAAAAACGGTAAGGGTTTTTATGAGAACTAACAAGAGAATTATAGAGAAAAAGAAGAGTCGAAGGCCAATTGACGCGGATACATGACCGGAATTAATATTGATCTAATCCAGTTTTGAATAAAGATAACAAAACAAAGAGAACAATAAGAACAGAACTACAGTTATGTGCGACAAAGAGAACTCTTCTTTCTTCAACATAAAGCAATGACAATATGAAAGATATTTACATTCTCCAATTGATTCACTTATATGTATCCTAAAACAACAACAATTACTACTATTACTATAAATATCAACCTATATTACATGAACTGGGGTGCAAGCGTGTCTAGAGATCATCTAATCTCCGTGTCTTGGGACAAAGACTCAGCTCATATACTATATTTTGTACTTATGCTAATTAGTATCAAAATTTAATACTACCTATACATAATATCAATTTCCACTTGCCTTAAATTTTATAATTAAGTATAAAATGAAGATAAAGAGACGTTTATTTAGAATATAAAAAACTTCTCTTAAAGAAAAATTGGGCTTGACTGTGAAGGATCCGACACGGATACTTTGACTGAGCAGAAAAGTCCATCTAACATAGACTCAATCAGCTTAGGTATTTATATCATTTATGACCGATGCCCACTAGGTCCTTTTTGGCCTTGTTCTCGCCCTTCCACAGTTGTACCAGATGCTCCAGCATCACAATGTCAACCAGACAACATCACCCCTAACCCGTTATCCACCTGGAAGTTGGGGTTCTGACATGTAGGTTGGACACACAGGTTGACCACTACATCCCACAGACCTCAAGGACAAATAGGTACAAAAGCTACAAAAACAATACACTTCTGAACATAACAAAATTATCATTTCAAAACATATATAGGGCCTTTTTGGCATAGCTTCGTAAGGGCCAGTAAGCCCTTCCTAGACCTAAAAGGACTGCCTACCCAATGCTTGGGTTTGTTTGGTGGCACTTCCGAAAGCTGCTTTGGATGGAAGGGCTTCTTCAGGAAGCCCATTTTAGTAAAGCAAGTATGGTGTTGCTTGTAAAAACTGCATATGGGGGAATCAATTAGCCATGTTCTAAATTAAGTATAACTTTTAAAACGATAAAATTACCCTTTCATTTCTATTACACATTCTTTAAAAGGACAAAAAATATCCATCAAACCTAAAATTATGTACAAAGCATCCTTTTACATAAATTTTCTAACCAAACATAGTTTTTAACCAATAGCTTTGATTCTGATGCAGAATGCTATTATGGGTCATAAATTTATGCTTGAGCTTCCGTTTTGGGAGATCTTTAGTTCATCTTTAGTTCGTTGGAAAGCTCTCTTCGATTCCATAATAGCATTCTGCATCAGATTCAAAGTCATTTTGAGCGAAGCCCTTCACATTGAAGCCCTTCCATTTATCGGAAGCTACGCCAAACAAGCCCGTAGTTTTCTTTTATAGTACATTCCACTAACTTGTTTCAAAAGCAATAATATGAAATAATTCTTAAATAAAAAAGACCTTGAAACAAGAGCACCAAAAAGATCTAAAGTAAAATAAAACATGTATTAACCAAAATCAGAACATTAAACGGCATCTTAAGCTACACCCATCGCAGATCTGGTAAAAACCACATAAAAAAGGAATATATTATATCATTTTTAATCAAATGAACTAGGTTGAAATGAATTCGAGAAATTAAAAAAAATAAACGCAATGGTAAAAATAGCAAAGCAAACAAAATTACACACAGACAGTAATCAAATAAAGCAATGATAGAATTAAAAAAAAGAAAAGAAAAATCCAGTATACCTAGAAGTTCCATTATCCGGGTTGTGACTGATAACAATCGCGTAATCCCCGGAGCACCTAGCGAGGACCCCGCGATCTCCGACATGGTGCTCGACGTTGCAGACAACAGCACCTTCAGGTATGGATCGAAGAGGAAGAACGTTACCCACAATGAGATTTGCCTTCTTGCCGCAGTATACGAACTGACCGGTGTACATCCCCTCGGCGGCAACAAACAGCTCCTTCTGGTGCTTGAAACGGAAAGGATGGCGGAAGGTGACTCGGGCGAGTGGTGCACCTCGACCCGGATCATGAATGATTTCGGTGACGACACCCTTCAGGTAGCCATTCCGTTCGCCGAAGTCGAGGCTTCTGAACCTCGCCGGTCCCTTCCGGTGATGTGTGTGGGACTTGAACACGGATCCCGCACCCTTACGCTGAGCTCTGATCACACGACCCATCTCTGCTTAGAGGTTAGGGTTTCGGTGGAGAAACGGGGAAGAGATGGAGAAATTAGGGTTTAAGAAATGGGAATGTGCTGGTGGGAAGATTCATTATATAGTGATGAAATGATAGAAACCCAAGCCAAACCGGCTTGGCTCGTTTTGGTTCAATTTAAACAAGGATTCAGTCAAAAATCAAACCGATCTAATTGATCTAATTCGGTTTCATAATTCCAAAACAGTTTCATAATTCCAAAACAGAAACCAAATTAAACATCTAGAAACCCAACCCAAACCGAACTGAAGTTGGTGTGAGTCGATTTCGTTCCGGGTTTATCCAAATCAAGTTGCAACCCTAATTTGCACCATAAAAAAGGAACTTGGATTGGTTAAACCCAAAACAAAATTGACTCACACCAACTTCGGTTCAGTTTAGGTTGGGTTTCTAGATATTTATTTTGGAATTATTAAATTGAATTAGATCGATTTGATTTTGGATTGAAACTTTGGTTAAGTTAAACCAAAATGAATCAAGCCGGTTTATGATGCATTTAGGGTGTGTTTGACATTGCTTCTTTTGGTTTTGGAAGTGACTCATGAGCTTAGAAGCGCTTTAACTATACACATTAAGCGTTTGATAAATAAGTCAAAGAAGCAATTCCGAGTGAAGCAATTTATTGAGACGTTGATTCCATTGAAGCAGTCGACTCCCTGCTTCTCCAAATTGCTTTTGTGGGAATCAGCTTAGTCACTTAAGTGACATTTTTAATCAAATTATTTTATTTTCATATTATTTTATAATATCCATCTGATCCCTTTTTATCTTCTAGACCTAAAAACAGTTTTTAAATAGGGATTTATCAAACGCTATCTTTTCATTTGAAACAACTTTTACAAAGACTTCATAAGAATCAATTCTGAAGGAATCATTTCTCATTTTAGGAAGCAATACCAAACATAGAATTAATTTGAATTGTTGATCGAGCTAAACTAAACCGGCTCGGCTTCCAATTACGATCTTAAATGTTAGGATTTAACAAAATAAAATTTTATAAGTCCTAGATCTTTTGAAACATTGGTTAGGTCCGTAAGAGATGGTATCAGAGCAGACACCACATCACGAATTCGAATCATAGAAGAGATTATATATAAGTTAGATTAAAATATCTTGATATTAGATATGACGTATGGTGCAAAATCCTTAAAAGAGTTGAATACTGATAAATGAGTGAAATCGTCACGTGAAGCGTGGTGGTTACAACGATCCTAAATGTTAAGGGTTTAACCAACAATGTTTTCAATAGTCCCGATTTGCTATTTTGATCATCACTCTTTTAAGGTCCAAATGTACGATGACGTGCAAGCATTAGCCACAAAAGCCTAGATAACCACAAACCGGGAAGCTAATTCTGACGTGTGCTTGTGCATCCACATCTCAGCTTCTTAAGCTTCTGCTTACCCTCAAATACGTGTTCATCATCTCTTTCTACTTGTTACCTGCTTAACCTTAACGTGCACATAACGCAAACTCCTCAATACTCTCCTTTATTAATCAGACTAACAACAAAAGATGTAATTAAAAAATCCCTCCGAGTAGTAGGAGAAGATGAAGAAGCAGAGTTTGATACAAAAGTCACTTTCGCCCATTTCTTCTTCAACCATATTAACTTCACCTTCAAAACTACTGCAAGTATTGTTTCCTTCTGCTTATACCCATATATATCAAGTTGCAACTCCTCAAGCCTTCTCATTCACTTGTAACAAAATTCTCAGCAGCAATGAGACTCATATTAGCCCTGTTTGTAGCTATAGCCATCTTTGTCTTGTACACAGAAGCCATCGTTACAAAATTCTCAGCAGCAATGAGACTCATATTAGCCCTGTTTGTAGCTATAGCCATCTTTGTCTTGTACACAGAAGCCATCAGTAGAGCTGATTTCCCAGACGGGTTCGTCTTCGGAACAGCTTCTTCTGCTTATCAGGTCAGGTCATATGCCTTTAATTTTCTTGAATTGTTTCTTTATTACAAGAGCAGTGCAATGATCAGTTTGGTTTCATGGGGAGCAGTTTGAAGGAGCTGCGAATGAAGGGAACAAGGGAGTAAGCATATGGGACACCTTCACTAGGCGACCGGGTTAAATTCTAAACTTGAATGTTAAACACTTCATGATGAAAGATTCAAGCAAATTCTAAGCCAAATACTCGTTTTATGCGGTCTTACCAGGGAGGATTTTAGACTTCAGCAATGGAGACGTAGCGGTTGACCAATATCACCGGTTCAAGGTGAGTTATAAGGTTTCTAAGCTTGCGTCTTTGACTTCTAACGCTTCCCAAGTAAGGTTGTTCATCAACCGATACGAGGGGAGGGTCTAGAATGTTGTCAAAAGAATAAGAACAAAGAACATAATTAGATAAGATTACATAAAAGATTAATCAAATTATAATGCAATAATACAGAAACATATTCCTTTTGGATAAGATTAATGTGACATTATTATGTCATAGGAGCATTTTACAAGAGACAAAAACTTTGTCTATCAAGAATAATAGTAGCATTCTAAATTGGTTGACTTACGAAAACAGTATACCAATGTCATGTTTGGTCTAAAAGGGGACTATTTCACTTTCACTAATTAATAGAAAGTAACAAATGCACTACAGACTGATGTGGACTTGATGAAGGGCTTGGGGATGGATGCTTACAGGTTTTCAATATCGTGGTCGCGGATCTTCCCGAGTAAAACATGGCTCTGCCCATCACTTCTTTTTGCCCATTTTCTTCTGTTTAATTGTCACCTTGGTCTATTTTTTTTTTTTTTTTTTGTGACTGATCTTTCATTGAACAGATGGGACAGGAGTCCCCAATCCAGAAGGAATAAAGTACTATAACAGCCTTATAGATGCTCTGCTGGAAAAAGGTTCTTCAATTATCCTGTTCAACCATGTAACCAACTGGTGAAATTAAACTGTATAAACTACTGAAGCTTTAGTCTTTCATTTCCATCAGGAATCCAACCATACGTGACTCTCTATCACTGGGATCTTCCACAGGTGCTTGAAGACAGATACAACGGGTGGTTAAGCAAACAAATAGTGTAAGTATATTGTAATTACATATGCATTTACTGTAAGTACTCAAGCTTTGCTTAAAAAGCCTCCTCTACTTGCAGACAAGACTTTGAGCATTACGCTTTTACCTGCTTCAAAGCTTTTGGTGATAGAGTGAAACATTGGATCACCTTTAACGAGCCTCATGGGTTCTCGCTTCAAGGTTATGACACAGGCCTTCAAGCTCCAGGAAGGTGCTCCATTTTGGGTCACTTGTTCTGTAAGATGGGAAAATCATCCTCTGAACCGTACATCGTTGCTCATAACATCCTCCTATCTCATGCTGCTGCTTTTCATACTTATAGCCTCCATTTCAAGGTGATACATCCCCAATTATTGCTAAATTCACATTACAAGTCTCCTTTCTCCCTGTCAAAATGGAAAAGGAAAAAATGAAAAGGAAAAATAAAAAAAGTTATTTCTTTTCTTATTTGATCTTCCAGGGAAGACAAAGAGGCTTAATAGGAATTGCACTTGATTCCAAATGGTATGAACCGATTTCTGATACTGAAGAGGATAAGAATGCTGCAGACAGAGCAATGGATTTTGGACTTGGATGGTAAATCATTCCTAGAAAAAAAATCTTATAAATCTGAAGGACGAAAAAGAAAAAAAAAAAAAAAATTGCCACAGACAGTAGTGAATTTTAACGAGTATGTATATAACACATTACTTACTGGTATCAGGTTCCTTGATCCCCTTTTCTTTGGAGAATATCCTCTTTCAATGCAGAATCTTGTTGGTGACAGACTCCCCAAGATCACCCCTGAGATGTCCAAATATCTGTCGGGGACCTTGGACTTTCTTGGTCTAAACCATTACACCACATTATACGCCCGCAATGACAGGACCCGAATTCGGAAACTATTGCTACAGGATGCTTCATCTGATGCTGCTGTTATCACAACTTGTAAGATACAAAGCACTTTGCTAACTTAACTTTACATTTTAAAGACAGATCAAACGTAGACTGATTTTGAATTAATGTTACATGCACTCCCTTGTAGCCATTCGTGGTGGAGTTTCCATTGGAGAAAGAGTATGCCCTGGCCTTACTAGGATGGTTTTGTATGCTGCAAATTATGGCTTCTACTAATGTGCTCTTCTTTCAGGCTGCTTCCAGATGGTTACACATTGTCCCATGGGGCATCCGGAAGCTGGCGAAATATGTGAAGGATAATTATGGAAACCCACCGGTTATTATAACTGAAAATGGTGAGGAATCACAGCTTTAGAATCTAAAACCTTAGGCATTCATAAAATATGACATGGCTTAAGTTCGCGATTGCAGGTATGGATGATCCAAACAGACCTTTTATGACTTTAAACAAGGCTTTACAAGATGAGAAGAGGATAAGCTACCACAGGGATTATCTCTCAAACCTATCTGCAGCTATAAGGTACCGCTAAATCCCTGCTGACAAGTTGGGTATGATCTCAAGTCTTCAGCTGTTATGTGGTTTAGGAATGCTCTACTTGAGCATCAGGATCTGTTGCTTGTTATCCTCAACATGCTACATAACAAAATAACTCAACCAATGCAGGAAAGATGGATGTGATGTTCGTGGTTGTTTTGTTTGGTCATTACTTGACAACTGGGAATGGAACTCAGGCTACACCGTGCGCTTTGGACTCTATTTTGTGGATTACAAGAACAATCTCACAAGGATCCCAAAAGCTTCTGTTCAGTGGTTTAAACTCTTTCTCAGCCACAGTGAAAGTGATAAGAGCAAAAAGATATCATTAATGTCTCCTTTGTCACATAATAAGCACAAGCTGCGCACTATATGATCCTTTAGCTAAATTGGCAGACTCTTCAGCTCAGGAACTGGAAGTCTCAGATTCGAGTCACCGGGCGTACCTGATATATGGTCCTTGTGGGTGGGGTCGTGTATCCGGGGTTTACCCTGTCCCCACTATGTGGGGTCAGGGGTTCCATGCCACCAAAAAAAAAAAAGATCAAGAAGAAGAAAGGTTCTTATGAGGGAGCTGAATCCATCTAAGTTGTTTTTTCTCTACTGAGATTCCAGTTTTCAACAGTAATAATTATCATTTTTTTAAAGAACATTCTTGTAGTATAAATGAATTTATAAACTTTGACTTTCAAAATAAAAGCAAGGAAGAAAAATTATACATATAAAGAAAACATTATGATACCACACAAATGAAATCTACTCAATATATTTTCAAAGATAGCAACTCAATTATAGTAGGATCATGTTGAAGTGTAAAGTATTGACTAGACAGATATATCCCATGGAGATGCTCTACCTACACTGACAAGCGGAATTAGAAAAGGGTAGTTATATCATTAGGCTCAAATGGCATTGCTAACCATTGTAAGTTAAGAATGGCAGAAAGAGAAATTTCAAACTAAATTGAAGGAGTGAGCAAAAGACAACTACAATTATTATAAACGTAATCCTATGACCTCCAAGGGAGCAATTTCATTCATCTGAAGGCATTTTTAAATTACAATCAGAGTAGTAATTCGACCTCCCGAGCTCCACAAGCTCCATTGCTTCCTCGATCTTTGACTCCTTAACCAACCCATCAACCACAAGCTGCACCAACCCAGCACGAACAAGGCGTCGCAAACTTGAACTTTTCTTGCAAAGCTCATGAGCCAGATCAAAATCCCCCTTCTGACAAAGACAAGATATGAGTATCTCGAAAGTTGTTCTATCTGGGATACAATCTTTCTTCACTAATTCCCCGTAAATCCTCATAGCTTCTTCTATGTTTCCGTCATTACGAAACCCATTTATCAAAGAGTTAAAGGTAAATATATCAGGTTTTACTCCCCTAGTACCCAGTTCTTCAACTAAATTAACTGCTTCTGGCATCTTCTTCCCAAGAACCAGTCCTCGCAACTTGGAATTATAGCTTCTAATATCAGGAACTATGTCGTTCTTCTCCATTCGAGTCCAAATCCTATCACCATCAGGAAAACGATCATCTCCATAAAACCCATTCAAAAGTATGTTAAAAGTAATCAAATTCGGGCTCAAATCATTGTTCTCCATCTCATCCAGCATCGAAAGCGCGGTTTCTAGAGAATTCTTCAAGCAGAACGCCTCAATCACGATATTATACGAAAATACATTCGGCTTAATGGAAATTTTAGCTGGTAATTCACGGAACAACAATTCAACTCTATCGAAGTTCTTTGAATCGACGGCGGCAGTGAGAACGGCATTGAATGACTTCACAGTTCGTTCACAGTTTAGTTGGGGCATTTCATCGAACGTCTTGGCGGCATGTTCGAACATGCTTGATTTGCCGTAAAGAGAAATAAGACGAATGGCGAAGCCTTCTCTTGAGATATCATTGTACTGTTTTTGTTTCTCGAGAATTTCTTCGATCAATGAGAATCGCTTGGCGTAGGCGAGACGACGAACTGTAACCTCGTAGATGCGGTGCTTGTTGCGAAATCGATCAACATCGGAGTAGTGTTTGAACTTCTCTACGAGTACTTCAAGGTCTCGTTCTTTAAAGAGTTGGTCAAGTACTTTGTTGAGAGCTCTGTTGCAGAGACTCTAGTGCAGAGTTGGTCAAGTACTTTGTTGAGAGCTTTGCTTTGTAAGGCAAATAGTGTGGCGCCGAGGAAAGGGTATTTGTACTTCTTTCATCTCAGTGCCTTGGGGCATGGGAGAGTTTACGGGCCGGGTTAGTAAGTGCCCGGTAAGCCATTCTGTGATGGTAGGGATGTACAAATGGGCTGGGCCGTACGTGTTGGTTTGACCCAACATGTTTTAGTCCGTGGTCAGACACGGCACGAAACGATAGGCCTTATAGTGTAGTGTCAGGCATGGAAGTCATGACACACGGCACGATCTAGGCACGATTGAACAGAAACCCGATTGTGTTTTTAGTCAAACTATAGGCAAAGCATGGAGTCTTACCCACCCCCAACATGACCCGATAAGATAATAATCGTGTCCTGTGCCGTGCTAAGTTTAGGGGTCTGAAATTAAATAAGGCACGTCATAAGTCACTAAATAATTGGGCCGTGTTGTGCCAACCTACGGCAAGAAAGGCACGCGCCTTATTGTGTCGAGCCAGCACGCGTGGTTCATTTGTACATTGAAGGAAGATAGCCGACAACGGGAGTTTCCTTTGAAATATACAAACTTAGAAATGTATTTATGACATTGAAGTGACTTATTAAAGTTGATTGAGACGGATTCTCAAAAAGAACATCACATGTTAAAACCTCAGTTACTTATAAGATCTGTTGTAACTTATCTAAAAGGGGTTTTTGTCTTATCCGGAATGGCGGCAAGAATTGTGACGTTGCTTTCAGATCTTTTGCATGTAACACATGTCATTCAATGTGTATTTCTCAAAAGCTAAAGCAACCTATCACAGAGCAAGTTTTGAAGATTCGTATGACTCATCCCTTTCTCTAGAAATAACTTAGGCATGTTGGAGTACACGTGGCATTCGAGATATGTTTAATGCATGGGGATATTCTTAAGCACCTGTCTGGACACTCGTTTGAATTACATTAGTCCTAATTTGATAGGTTAAATTCCCTATAAGTGACAGAACATATTCTCCATTAAGGATATAGAATTTTATCTGAAAATTCTGTAACTTTAAGAAGTAGAAGACAACAGTGAGTTAAGATTTAGAGAGAGAAAGGGGATAGTCAGTCATTTGAATTCCTGGAGGTTTTCTTTCTCTAAGATATGCATTCAAACTGACTTTTCAGTTATTTCAACATTTTCTTTTCTCCTTGTCTCTTCTCCTTGTCGTATTCACAGGTAATGTTTGAGAAGGAACGCTCTTTGCAGAACGGCTGTGCGACGGTTTAGGCTGTCTTGAGACAGACTCTCCTTACCTATTTCTCTGGGGGGGTTATTGTATTGACTCTCATGTATTAGCTGTCATTTCATCTTAATATATTTGGTCTTTTACAAACCCGTCATCACCATTTGGCGACTTCACTAGGGAGTCTGTAGTCATTCCTTTTAAACTTTGTCTGTTTGTTGTCTTGTCTTTTATTCATGGATCCGTCCAGTTCCAATACAATCCCTTTTGTGGAAAATATTCTGGAACAAAATCCTCCGCAGAAACCTATTCCTCCTCAAGACCCTGAAGAGGTGACTAGATCTCTTAGGGCAACCATTCAAGTTTTACAGGTTCAGTTGGATGCCATATCCAATAAACCTTGTCCTAGTTCCATACCAAATCCTACTGTCAAAACTTCTCCTACAATAAATCCTCCTCCATTTGCTTTTATACCTCCATTTACCTCCAAACTTGATTTTGTTACCATTGCGGATGTCCAAGCTCTTTTACAAAAATCTCACTCCAGGGATACAGACTGGATTAGCAGTGATTTTTGTTCCCCATACCTGGAGGCACTTCTTAGTTTGCCATACCCCAAGGATTATGAAACCCCGGTCTTTCCCCAGTTTTCAGGGAAAAACGGGAACGTTAGGGAGCATGTCAGTCGTTTTATAGAAGCACTGGGGGCTTATGCTGGCAATAAGGAGCTCCGTCTGCGGGAATTCTCAAAATCACTCTCTGAACGAGTTTACACTTAGTACAAGAGGTTGGAACCTGGTTCTGTACACACTTGGGAGGATATGGTATCTCTGTTTCATCATAAATTCTTCATTACTGAAGAGAAGCTCACTATCATAGATCTTAGCCGGAGGAGACAAAAGCTGGAGGAAGATCTGGTTCAATATGTCAAGCACTTCAGAGACCTCGTGATTACCTGCACGAAGGTAATGCTCCGTATAGAGAACCATGAGATCAAGAGCTTCACCAAGCTGTACGAGTACACCAAAAGGACTAATGCTTCTATTCCTGTTCCTAAGAACAAGGTGGAAAGGAAGTGTGAATTACTTGTTACTACTGAGAAGGAAGAAGAGCGTGTTCCTAAGAGGAAAGATAGACCTAGCAGTAGCAACAGCAACAACAACTGAGAGAAGCGTATTCCACCTCCGGAGGCAACATGCTCTCCTGCACAGTTGGATGCTTTATTGCAGGAGTGGATCAAGGATGATCGTGTCTTGCTGCCGCCTATTGACAAGGAACCAACAGAAGCTGACAAGAGGTCATCGCGATATTGCAAGTTCCACCTCAATACTCGCCATTCCACGTTTGACTGTTGGGCTTTAAGGAAGATTTTCCATGCTAGGTTGGTGGCTGGAGACATTGACATCCTGGATGCCAAAGTACATGTTGATCCTCTCCCTCAACACAAAGGAAAAGGAAAAGAAGCCGTGCGTATGTTGTCTGTCTTCAAACATAGGTACCAGTCAGACCCTCATTCAGGTGAAGCTGTACGTACTACCACAAAGTTCCAGATGTTCTTTGAGGACCTGCAGTTTACCTCAGAGATGCGGACTGAAGCCACTCAAGCGTTATTGGGAATCATGGAAGGGTATCATTTAGAATGCTTCAATCACCAGGAGGCTCCTATATACTATTCCCTGCGACTCAGTAAGTCTGCCATTACTTTTATAGAGGAAGACATGTTGGCGTCTTCGGAGGACCACAACAAGCATCTGTATGTGAATGCCACTTTACAGGGTGTTGAGATTCAAAGGGCGCTGGTTGATGATGGTTCTGCATTTAATCTCATTCCCCTCAAGATCCTGGAAGCAGTAGGTATTTCAAGCAAGTGCATTGTTCCCAGCCAACTCCGGATTCTGGGTTTTGACACCTAGTGGCAACAAACAATGGGTTATATCATTCTCAACCTCTGGGTAGGAGTCTTTAAATTTCCCACTACTTTCCATATTATTGATGATAGAGCTGCATTCCACGTGCTACTGGGAAGGTCGTGGATACACCAGGCGAAGGTAGTGCCCTCCTCCTATCATCAGTGTTTGAAGGGAATCTGGAATGGGAAGGTAGTCAGGGTAATGGCAGAACCCTTTCCCTTTGATGA
>JAUPMG010000005.1:4631159-4664400 GCA_031762675.1 Pachysandra terminalis
TGTCATATATGTTGTATAACTGGTTTACTGGATCATGCTTGCTGAGTACCCAACTCACGCAACTCATCGTGTTGCAGATCGATATTGAGAGAGGGACGTTCGTTGCCCTTAGTTGATTTCTTTTCAGTTCTCTTATTTACTTCTGCTACAAACATGTTAGTTTTTATGGGGATGTAATAGGGCTCTTCTGAAGTCACTTTATTTGATGTAATTTCTTTCAGTTCATTTTTTATGTAATTTTGCTTTCGCTACTCTGTACGATGATTTAATACGATTATTATTTCATCATTTCTTGGTTATGACGATGTCGATCTGCGGTCCAGAAATGGATCCCAAAGGTCTCACCTCGAGATCCGTGCCATCCCACCTAGGGATTCGGGTTACGGGATCTGGGGCGTGACACCATTGGTTAGATAATCGATGACTTGTACCTTACAACCCATACTTGCAAATTTTGACTGCCACTTAAATGTAGAAATTTGTTCAACAATAAAAGCAGTTAAATATTTATACAAATATATCTCTAAAGGTTGTGACAAAATTGCTTTTCATATTAGTACATACAATTTGTTACAAACAATTGACGAAATTGAACAGTTCCAAGCTGGAAGATGGATATCACCACCTGAAGCTACATGGAGAATATTCAAGTTCTCATTAAATGAAATTCATCATCCTGTATTTAGATTGCAATTACACCTGCCAAATAAGCAACTAATTAAATTTAGAAGTAAAGAAAATTTGACCAAAGTCGTGTCAAATGATTTTGTATCAAAATCAATGTTAACAGAATATTTTACTCTAAATAAACAATGTGAGGAAGCTAAAAAATATTTATATAGAGAAATACCTGAATATTTTGTATGGAATGAAAACACAAGAACTTGGTGTACTCGACAACAAAGAAAACCTATTGGAAGAGTTATCATTGCCACTCCAGCAGAAGGAGAAAGATACTAGTAAGGACACTACTAAATCATGTTAAAGCAGCCACTTGTTTCAGTGATCTTTTAAAGTAGATAACTTTTGTTGTGCATCATTTCGAGAAGCTGCTCAACTTCGAGGACTTCTTGAATCAAATAATAGTTTAGATGACTATACGAGTGAAGCATATTCTTTTGAAATGTCGTTTGCATTTAGAAGACTATTTGTTACAGTATTAGTATAATGTGAACCTTCTAATCCTAAAAATTTGTTGGAAAAATATATGAAACCCATGTCAAATGACTTCCAAAAAAATATACTATCAAATGATGATATTGTAAAATCCCAAATGTTACAAAGCATAAACTCATTTTTACAATCAATGGGTAAAAATATTGATGAATACCATCTATCTCTTAAAAACATACATAACACCGAACTTTTAAATTATGCAAAAGAACTTGATGAAGAACGCAATATTTCAATAGAAGAAGAAGATATAATCAACATCCAGAAATTAAATATAGAACAAAAAAAAACATACGATCTTATTCTTGAAAAAATAGAAAATTACCAACATGGTGCCTTCTTTGTAGATGGTGCTGCTGGAGCTGGAAAGAAATTTTTATATCGTGCTTTATTAACAACATTAAGATCAAAAGGTTTAATTGCATTTGCAACAGCAACATCAAGAGTAGCAACTTCAATTATGCCAGGTGGACGTACAACACATTCTAGATTTAAGATTCCTTTGAATATTGAACAAAATACATTATGTAATATATATATAAAAAAAAAACGGATTAGGAAAATTATTACGAGAAACAAAACTAATAATTTGGGACGAAGCATCAATGGAAAAACGACAAGGTTTTGAAGGATTTGATCGAATGTTACCAGATATTATACAATGCCATCTTCCTTTTGGTGGAAAAGTTGTAGTATTTGGAGGTGATTTTCGTCAAGTGCTTCCTATAATACCCAAATGTAGTAGAGAGAGAAGAAGTAGTTGATGCAATTCTTGTATTATCAAACTTATGGAATAAGATTAAAAAATTACATCTAACAAAAAATATGAGAACACAAGATGATCCTGCATACTGCAACTACATACTATGAATTGGAAATGGTGTTGAGAAAACAACATCAAATGACAACATTAAATTACCAAAATCATTAACTATCACATGGGAAAATGAAAAAATTTCAATATTGGAACTTATCGACTTTGTCTTCCCTAACTTACATCAAAATTTAGAAAATCAAGATTTTATTACATCAAGAACAATACTTACTTGTAAAAATGACTACATAGATACCTTAAATAATACTTTGATCCAACATTTCCCTAGAGAAGCTATTACATATTATAGTTTTGATTCAGGAATTGATGATAACCAACAACATTATCAAGAAGAATTTTTAAGTGATATGACCCCAAACGGAATGTCGCCACATAAATTAATTCTTAAAAGAAATTGCCCGATAATATTATTTCGAAAGATTGATCCATCATCAGGATTGTGTAATGGAACTCGTTTAATTTTCAATGACTTTAAATCAAATCTTATTGATGCTATAATAGCCGCAGGTCATTACTAAGGAAAACGAGTTTTTATTACTCAAATTCCTTTACAACGTGCAGAAAATGAAAAATATCCATATATATTTAAAAGAAAGTAATTTCCATCTAACTAAGTTTTGCTATGACAATCAACAAAGCACAAGGACAAACTTCAGAAAATGTAGGTATTTATCTACCTGAACCCATATTTACACATGGCCAATTATATGCTGCTTTATCCAGAGTTAAATCTTCGAAAAGAATAAAAATATTAATAAAGCTAACATCTGAGGAATACTGTTTAAACCCACAAACGAAAAATGTTGTCTATCATGAACTCTTAGAATTTATGAACAATACACAAAGTAACACATAAAAAATGTAATATATTCAATCTAACTAAAAATACAACATATCTAACATAATAAATCAATATATTATTATATTGCTTACATAATTAATAATTTATGTTCCTCAAATGTATACTTCATCATTGAATATACTTTCTCATTCAATAAATTATATCTGCTCATATTAATCTATATTGCTAATAAAATTAATACTTGTAGTTCCCAATGGATACTTCATACAAGCTCCTTCCACAAATCACTGATAAAACTCAAGGTTGGACAACAAAGCTTTAGCTCTGTTCAAAATCACAAAGAAAAGATTCAACAACAAGCACATTAGAGTATAAGAGCGTAGTGTTTTGTGACGAGAAGGTAATAAATTATTTCAAACATATTTTAATTTAAATATTCAATGATGTCGATAATTTATAAATATTACTCCAAGCTGAAGTCGATTTATAATTTCAATGAAACAGAGAAACAAAATCCAAGCTATAGTCTTCAATGAAAATATTGATATCGTACATCCACTCCTGAATGTTGATCACATCAACAATATCAGCAATGCAATAATAAAATCAATACCTAAAAATTCAAGATAGTGGATAATGATTTCCAAATGACTTTAAATAGTCATACTCACATCAAAAAAATCAATGATCGCCCAAAATTCATAGATCAAACATACAACTTCATATCTCTGTTTAACTTAAAGGACTATGTGAGTGTTGCAGAACAAATTGGTAAGCAAAAAACTTTGAACATATTCATGCATTAACTTAACATAATGTTATCACTAGTCATCTAATACACATATTATAAATAGATATTGTAGGTATTGTGTTTGACGTCCAAAAGAAAAAGTACGTCTTCAACCGAGATCAAGAAATTGAAACACCAGTGTGAGATATGTTTCTAATTGATCAGAAGTAAGTGCATTTTATAATACAAAGTAGATATTTTTATCAATAATTTCATGATATTTGAAATGAATTCTTTCAACAATAAATAGCTTCAAACTAGTTAGAATGTCTGTATGGAAGGAATTCGTGTTCAATGAATCTGAAGAGATCACAAGTACATTGGATACTCATCCAATCATTGTTGCAACAAATATTCAACCTTATATTTTCAGAGGTCACAAAAATACATTTGTTTTATACTCTTCTTACACGACAATATCATAAACATTATTATTATAAACTTATTGGATTTATGATCACAGATGCAATAGGGCTTTCAACAAGGCCATCAACAGTAATAGCCATCAATCCAGATGTTGACGAAGCAAATAAACTAAGGTTATGGTATGTTTTTATTCTTAATGTTTTAAAATCAAATTTTTTATATTCACTATATAAATAACATTTAAAGATATTTTAGATGTCAAGAAAATCAACAACTAATTACTAACATAAAAATGTCAAAAAGTTATTTCGATGCTGCAAAACAACGGATATTTGCACAAAAACTTGAGCTTACTACTATCAACTACATTAGAACAACAGCATCGGTGGTAAGTATTTCATTATTTATAATTTACATCCATCTTCTTAATATTTTATTATAATTGATTCCATCAAAGTTTTGTTTGTATTATTAGAATACGACACACAGAACAAAAGCTACAATTGTGAAACTGCTTCGTCAACCTCAACTATGGTATCCATCATGCAACCTTTGCCACAAAAAGACTGAAGAAAAATGTGGAAGTACTTTTACCCATGAGCAACGTGCTGGCTGTCTTGCAACCTCAGAACCAAGGTACTGATATGTTGAATAAATAAATTAATATTTATACACTGTAGATTTTATTATTATTCATTTGTAATATTAACAGGTGTAACTTCAAAGATGAAATTGAGGACAAAATAGGAAGTATTATTGTCTCATTTCTTGGAGTAGAAGGAGAAAAGATTATCTTCTGTACAACAGGAGAATTAATGGAACTACAAAACAAGGTCAATCTGTAAAAATTGAAACTATTTATATCATTGAATTTAATTGTTTTTATTCATTTATTTTTTTCATATGTGGAAACGAATCATCAGCATCATCAAATTGACAAAAGAGCAGAAAAGAAAGAATGTATAATGCATATCAAAATTGAAATAGATACCTATGGTAATGAGGAAAAGAAATATCGAGTTATCTCAATTGAAGATGTTTAAGCCAATCATTCTAGTAAGTTAAATGATTTTTCTTCTATTTATAATGTATAAACAACTTATTTCTTGTTGAAAGACAAAGCTCTCAACAATGCGGTTTTCAAGTTGCACCTCCACTCTCTCGTTGAAGGTGTAGATTCAGTTAAACCAGACCAAACCCTAGCTTTAGATTCTTCGAAGGGAGACCTAACCTCTCTGTTATCTGACATACTTGTTCTTCGAATCTTCTCGAAGTTACTGGACTCACAACGAAACCCTAATTCGCTTGTGAGTCGGTTGTGCAATGCCGCCTTGTTCGCTCCATCAAGCTACTGGAATGGGATTTTCTTCAATCTGGTCGGCATATTTGTCGTTTCCCCAAAAGAAATTCTTTTGGTAAATAAGTAATAACATGAGGGTAAAAGTGGAAATTAATTATCAAATTAAACAAATGTTTAATGGAGCTACTGGAATGGTCGTTTCCCCAAAAAAATCTTTTGAACTTTGTAAATAAGTCAAACAAATGTTTGATGGATTCGTACTTTTAGAAGAGTGTGAGTGTTAATATTTGTCGTTTCCCCAAAAGAAATTCTTTTGAACTTTGTAAATAAGTAATAACATGAGGGTAAAAGTGAAAAATTAATTATCAAACATCAAACAAATGTTTGATTGATTCGTGCTTTTATAAGAGTATAGATATGTGAATGTAAATTAGCACACACACACACACACACACACACACACATATATATATATATATATCTATACATATGAACTTAATATAGAACTTTATAGGTAATGTAGTATCTTCTCAATCACAGTACGGCCTAATCTCATTTTATTTTTTAAATTCTTACAAAAATTGTTCTACATTGAGTTCATGAAATTATTCTTCATATTGTTATTACATTTGAAATTTTACTTTCTGATATGATAAGTCAAATTACAGGTATGGCATCATCCATTCAATGTAATCTTCAAATGAGTTTTTTGAATAGGAAAATAGTTGATTTATCTCACTTCATTGTTATAGATTATAACTAAAGAGTGTCATAATCTTGCGTAATTGAATCCATGATTGTTGATTCTCTTTTGCAGATTTCTTTCATTTGATCAACAAATGGCTGCTCGTAACTTGGAGAAGATAGCATCGATACATGCGCAACTTAGACTTTGAAATGCATTGCTTTTGGATCAATTCTTGGATATCCTTTAGCATTTACATTAGGAGGAACTCAGTAAACAGTATGTGATTGATCTCCTCTCATTCATGGAGTTCTAATTTCAAAAAGCACTTTTCACTTCATTTGGCTATCAGTAGGGAACATGATACTAAAAAAGTAGACAATACAACAATATAAATAGCTTATCATATAAGAAAAAAGGAGAAAATAGGAAAAAAAAATTCCATTACACAAAAGTTTAGGAGTATATCTATAATTTCAGAGATTTTAACTATGAAATGGAATATTGAAACTTCTAAAGTATGTGTTTGTATGATTACTTAAATGATATGAAAAAATAAAATAAAATCAGTTGAGGTAAGGAACTATTGCAATTAAGCTTTACTATGATTTCATTTACCTCGAACTAACATAAGTTCACGGTCAATTCGAATTATGATAACTTGCTAATTTTTTTCTCCTAATTAATTATGTTGTAATTGTAATTATTAGAATTATGAGCCAATTCATTTGTTCTTATGTTTAGTTTTATGTTTTCTATATATTTACATAGAGCTTTTTCTTTCTTATGAATATAATCTCTGTTGCTTTACCATTTGTTTTCTAATCTCTTTGCATCGTTTACTGTTATTAGGTACAACTGGTCAAACTACTGAAAGTTTTACTGCAAATCAGGTTTGTTTTATATAATATCATCTATTTCACTATTATTATCGCAATACATATATGCCTACAGTTTTTTTATTAAGTTTCATATAATCATAGTACAAAGTCTATTCATTGTAGAATAGCTATTTTTTATTTATTTCAATGTTTATTATTCTATTTCTTTTACGTATGTATAATACTTGAAGTACTTTCATGTACATGGTTTGTTATGTTTTAGTCAAAATCGTACATACAAAGTGATAATGATACTATATATATATATATATATATATATATATAACATGGTTTGTTTGTTTTAGTCAAAATCGTACATACAAAGTGATAATGATACTATATATATATATTTGATTATTTGTTTATTGATTTTCTATTTATAGATATAGTGAAATCAGAAACATCAAAGAAAGCAAAGAATTGGTATGTATTACTATCTAAAGAAAAAAAACTTCTCCTCTTAAGAGAAAAAGAAAATTATCTGAAAAATAAAACCAATTTATAATTAAATGAGTTAATTTCAAAAGGGAATTAATACATTGTAGAGGAATCCCAAACATTGGCTAAAAGGAAATATTGGTACACATCATTGTCTCCAAAGAAAAAAGAACAACTACTAATTAAGAAGCGAGAAGAGTATGCTAAAAAAAAAAAGCAAAGCTTCATCCAATAGATGCAGTTGGAGAAGGCAATTCATGTTCAGTTGGAGCTATAAATCCAACATCTTTCCATACATATGAAATTGGTATGATAATTTAATTCAACTTTTAATGGAAGCCTCTTTTCAACTTAAGATGAATTTGTAGAACATTTTGCTTTTCTTGATGCTTAAAAATCATATTTGATGGTACTTAAGTGATACCAATTTGTTAAATCCGTATAAAATTGTTAATTCAAAGAAGGTTGTTGTGATTAACTTTCATTTGCATATCTAAGAAATAGGATTCTCCGAATGCAAGGGCAAGTGAATCTGTAGACTTGCTAAGTGATGCATGAGTACACTCATGCTTATCTTACAATGATCATGCTTCTCTGTTATTCTCTTTGGTATCATAAAGCATCATACAAGTATGATAGAAAAGTTTCTTATGTGCAGGAGAGCCATTGAGCCATTATATTCCATTCACAAAAATGCTCAGTAGGGTTCTTTAAAGTACTAAAGTGAAATTAATTTTGCCCTCGATGGAGTTGTGGATTTGGTGTTTTTTCTTTACATATGGGATGTCTTACAAAGAAAGTTGGAAGAAAATGACTCGGACAACAGTTGAAGCTTCATTTTGAACTTCTCAGATTTCGTTTTGGATAATTTTTGAAATTTTCTTTGCAGGACTGTATTCCAAAAGCGGTTGAAGTCTGAATTTCAAGGGGTCTCCCGTATCGGTAGTAGCAATAAAGGGTAGCTTAATTGTTGTTATTTTTTGCCTGCATTTCAATTTTACCAAAATTCATGTGCATTTCAATATAATTAATAAAATCCCATTTTCAATGTATTGGAGTTTGGTAGAACAGGCTCTGGATAGTTCTAATGCATTGACTTTGGAATTTCCATTTCTTAGGTTTCTTTTTGAAGATCCTAATCTTTTGTACATATAACTACAAACATATCCATAATAGCCCATGAGGTAAAATGTGTGGAAATCGTTTTTCCTATGTACAATAACTTGCAAAGTGATGCATGAGTATACTCATGAACCAAAGAATGTACCCACCGCACACCTATAACATATAATTTACTTCTGAACCAGGTTTGTTTCTTTTCCCCGTATGCGTTGAGTATATAAACTGAAATGGTTTTGTACACACATAGCCATTAGGTTACTATTTACATAAAAATAGCATCTGGGTTTTGCTCCCTCATAATGGAAATTGCATCTCCAACAGAGTATGTAAAGTGAGTTTGCCCTTTTCTCTCTAAAAGAATTTCTCTCACATTTTATTTATCGAAGGAGAATCATCAGTTTGTTAAAGAGTGTGCGACACTTCTTCAAATGATTTTATGAAATGCTTCGAGCACTTAAAGTATAAGAATAGAAGCCAGAAAGTTTTTGTGGAGCATAAGAACACAAGTCAAAAAGTTTTGGTGGATGTACATGTATATGGAAACATATATGTATATATGAACTTAATATGAAACTTTTTTACTAATTTATTATCTTCTCAATCACAAGTATGGCCTAATCTCATTTCATCATTTAAATTCTTTACTCTATATATAACTTCTATAAAAATTGTTCTGAATTGAATTCGTAAAATTATTCTTTGTATTGTTATTACATTTGAGCTTCTACTTTCTGATATTGTAAATCAAATCACAGGTATAGCTTAATCCATTCAATCTAATCTTACTTCATCGTTTCAATTCTTCATTCTATATAATGTACTGCCCTTCATGGTCTTGGTTCTATCATGATCCTCTTGGTCCTCGGCATCGTCAGCGTTACCTATTACGCCGTCATCATTACCAATTACGGTCCGGTTATGTATGATGCAGGTCTTGGTTCCGTTATCGCTATTCCTGTCTTCATCTTGTTTCATGGTCTGGTAAGCTTCTTAATTTGTTCTCCTCTGATATTTAACCCTTTTGATTATATTTTTTTTTGGGTGGTATCAAGATTGAATGAAATGAGTGTTATTGTGTAGTTTCTGAGGATTTTGGTTCACCAAGAGAGATAAAAATTGAATCTTTCTTGGATTATTTTAGAAATTTGAAATTATCTACTTCATTTTGATATAATTTTGTTTACTTATTTATATCAGTTTATCTCATTTTATACTTGGTTTGGTTCATCAAGAGAGATAAAAATTGAATCTTCATTGATTTCTTTTAGAAATTTGAAATTATCTACAATCTTTTGTAATAATTTTGTTTATTTATTTTTATTAGTTTCTCTTATTTTATACTTGGTTTGGTTAATCAAGAGAGATAAAAATTGAATCTTTATTGGATTCGAGGAAAAACTGATCCATTGACAGAATCAGAGTATAGTAATTTGCAGCAATCAACAGGACTTGCTCACTCAAATCCGAGAGTCAGATGCTGCCAGAAATGCAACCAGCTGAAACCGCCTCGTCGCCATCACTGTTCCATTTGTGAGTTCTTAGATTCACTTCTTTCCTAGATGGATTAGTACTTTTGATTTCAGATAAAGAATGTTGAATCTGTTATTGGTTTTACGTGCTAACAGATCTTCAAGAAACTAAAGATGATCTGGTGAGAACTTCCGATTTACCCTTGCCACTTCTTATAATTCCAGTGGGAAGTGCATATTTTAAAGAAATGGAGGTACCAACCCTATCCTTACTAAAACCGAGTAAGATCGTCCAATCCAGACAATCCGACTCAGTTTCGACTGTATTTTCTTTTTCCTAGCTATATATTCAATCAATTTTGTAATTCATTCAAAATTGTTTGTGAACTTCCAACTACTTTGTTTTTGAATATTTAATATTTCACGAAATTGAAAACTACAAGTTGTTCTCTCTTGTGTAGATAACAGCTTCTGTGGATTTTATTTCTTATAAATCATTGACACTGGATTAACTAAATGTTATAATCAATTTTTTCACTCTTTTCTGTTACAGGTGAATTTAGTGTTTTTGTTCCCTATGAGCCGGGAATTCCAACAGGATCAGTGCAAGTTCCTCAGACAGCTTGTGTTTTGAGCATGTGAACATTAATCAGATCACCGTCGGAGTTTCACCAGAGATTTCTTCCCGGGAAACCATTGTTCAGATGAGAATTGTAGGTGATATTAGAGCTCATGTGCACGCATTCCATGTCACATTGCCTAATCTTAAGGACTACTTCCTATTCCTCCTGCTTTTAAGCTTTTCAAGATACCCAAAACCACTGATTAAGCATGGGATTGAATCAAGATGCTTGCAAATCTCTCAACTCTTTCATCAATTTCTGCTTTGTACAGGTTGCACTGGATTGCAGGATAATCATTGATTATAACAAGTTCATTTTAAGTAATGGAATTTACTCCATTGAAGAACACCAGGATCTTGGAGTATGTATTGTATCCAATCACTTCTGTAAATAAATAATATCATCAATTAATCAATTTATTTCAGGCATAATTCTGAAAATTATCACCATCACCTTATCTCTTACAGTATTCTTTGCTTACTGAACACCAGACTTTCTCCAAGAAGTGCTCAATTGCTGTTTACATATAGAGAGAAGCATACACTTGATTGAACATTTCAATGTAAATGTATCAGATAATGAAAATATTTCCTTTTGAGACTATTCATGGTGATCAGAGTTATTAAGCTTTAGAAGAAGAGGACACTATGTACATTGAGCCACCCCTTCCCAAGTGAGCCAGGCTAACACCTTCATTTGGAGTACAGGTCTTCAAGTACTGTTATTTTGAAATGCCATTTCAATATGATGAGATGGTCATTTCGAGAAATTCTCTCAAAATGCTTTGTGATCACTGGGTCGGGTGGAGCTATTGGAATTGCCACCATCCATCGAGTTCGGGTGTGAATGGTCACCCATTGGATTTATCAATTGATTTACAAAATAAACCAAAATATGGAATTTAAGGTGGTCTAGCCAGAATTTAAAATAAGGGGGTTTATATGGGAGAGTGGGAAGGTGTTAGGCAACCACTCTCTCCCGGTTCAAAATCTAGAAAAATCCTAAATTAGATTTAAAATATTAAAAATGCTAGAAATAATCCTATATCATAAAAATCTCTACAAATCCTAAATGCATTAAAATACCTCCTAAAAATTATAAAATTGCATCTAAATGGACTAAAATCTTAAAAATTTATATATCATATTAAAACTATAAATGTCCTAAATTAACTTTAATCCTAAAAATCAATTAACCTAAATTAAAGTCTAATTATCCTAAAATATATCAATTAAACGAAACAAAAAACCTAAGAATGCTAAAATCCTTTAATCCACATTCTACGCTAAATGAACTCTAATTTAATTCTTCAACTAAATGAACAGAAACCTCAAACACATGAAAAAGAAAGAGTAACATTATCACATAACAGTTTTATGATAAGCAATTCTAAACAATTAATATACAAAACAATTAATATATTGATGCATTACATCATCATGTATTGATCACAAAAAAAAATGTATCTAAACTTGTAACAAAGATTCTGAAGTGAACAATTAAAAGAAGAAAACAGAGTACGTGTTGCAGCTTGGTTCTTGAATGCAAATCTCCGTTGTTCTGGCTTTGAGCTCCAATGTTGAGCTTGAAGGGATCAAAGATATGATGCAATATAAGTACTTCTCGAATGCCTCACTAACATCAGTCTCCACATAACAACAGAAACACCTCCAAGACATAACTCAGCCATAACAAAACACATGTTGCACCATATCTTTGATCCCTTCGAGGTCTACAAGTAGAAGTGAAAAAAAAAAATCAATTAACCAAAAAAGGAACCAGGACGACACATCGTTGGAGTTGGTAAACATTTCTATGGAGGGGTGAGTAATGGATTCATTCTTATCAGAATTACAGGAAGGAACCAAACCACAATAGAAGAGGCTATGCCCAAGAAATTAACAGCCACTGTATGGTTGTCAACAAACATTTATTCATATATGTGGCTTCAATCCAATCATGAGGACCTGCTATAAAGGTCATTAAGGTCAGCTAATTGCATCAAAGTAATTATATCCAATTGCTGATCTGAATCAAGCAATAATAATAAAAACTGTAAAACGAAGATCAAAACAATGCACACAAATATACGTGGTTTGGTAAAGTCTACGTCCATAGGTGAGAAGTTTTCTATTATGTCAAAAACGAATTAGGGTTAATAGGAAAAATCCCCAATATATCCTTATCATACTGCGGGGGCAGAACCGCACACTCCATGGGGCCTCTCAAATCACTCCCCTTGGATCTAGAGAATAACACTATTTCTAACAATGATAATGAAACCAGTAGTTGATTGTTTAACACAACCCAAAAGGAGGGACAAAGAGAAAGGATAGATTGATCAAGGATATGAGTAACAGAGCAATGTGATTACGATTTGGAAACTGCCTATTTTTGATAATAACATAGCTTCAAAGCCTTTACTTTTACTATAATTGGCATTTAAAAATTAAAGGTGTATCTACTAATATAATAGTATGTCTCATTATCAAAAATGGATTTTGTTATCCATATCACATCCTGTCTTAAAACCTCGAAGTTTAGAGGAAATGGATTAATGGAGGCATCCACCCAATGAAAGGATTAGCTCATGACTCTGTAGAAAAAAGCTCAGAACACTAAGGCTATGTTTGAAACCCTGGATTTCAGAAGAAAAGAAAAGAAAGTGAAAAAGAAAGAAAAAAGAAAATAAAAGAAAAGAAAAGAAAGTACATTACTTTCAACTGTTTGGTTTGATGGAGAAAATTTAAGAAAAATTTATAAAGAAAATGCTTTCTCTTGTTTGGTTGTGCAAAGAAAACCAAAATGAAAATTAGTCAGTTTTTTCTATAACCATTGACGTCAAGGTTGTTTAAGATGCAAAACGTCGACCACCACCACCACCTAGTGTGGTGGTGGTGGTGGGGATGTGGGGGTGGGGTGGGGTGTTGGTGGTGTGGTGGTGGTGGTGGTAATGGTAGTGTGGTGGTGGTGATCTAGAGGCTCTCTCTCCAACTTCTTTCTTTTTCTTTTCTCTCAAAATCTCTACCATTTTGGAGAGAAACTTTTTAGTCTCTAAAAGAAAATTTGTAGAAGATTTTCTTTCCAAATCCTTATGTTTTACTCTCAAAAATAGTCAACCAAACAAAGAAAGTGCTTTCTTTAGCACTTTCTTTACTTTTCTTCCGAAATCCTGGGTTCCAAACACAGCTTAAGTACATTAGTCTCAACAATGAATAATTCTCTCTCTCTTCTGTTCCTTATTTCACATAATAGTCTAAATTTTCCATTCTCACTTGATAATCTCTAGATCCTTGAATGTATTTAACAGTTAATTCTTGATCTGGAACATCATCAGATCAGATGGGTAAACTGACAACTGAAGTAAGGTTCATAAGTTTAGCTCCAACATTATCTGCAAAAATCATTGGTTTAATACTGAATAAAAAAGATTTTACCTTAAAAGACCAAGAAAACTGAAAACCAATTTCAGTTTTTGAGTGAGGGCATCTTCAAGCTAGAGTGAGTATATCTTCTTGACCTCCCGAGCTTCACAAGCACCTTTGCTTCTTCAACCTTTGAATCTTCAACCAACCCATTTACCACAGCTTGTAACAATCCTGAACTCACAAAGCATCGACGCTTGAGACTCTCTCTGCACAGCTCAAGAGCCAGACCAAAGTCATCCTTCTCACAAAGACAAGGAACAAGTATCTCCAAAGTGTCCCTATTTGGGACATGGCCATTTTCTACCAATTCAGAGAAAACCCTCTTAGCTTCTTCTACATTTCCATCATTACAGAACCCTTTAATCAAGAAATTAAAGCTAAATATATCTGGTTTCAGTCCCTTGGAACCCAGTTCTTTAAACAAGTTAACTGCTGCTGAGATCTTTCTCTCATGAACAAATCCTCGCAATTTGGCATTGAATGTTCTAATATCAGGAACAATTCCATTCTTTTCCATTCGAGCCCAAATGCTCTCACCATCAGAAAATCGATTATCTCCATAAAATGCGTTTAAAAGTATATTGAAAGTAATCAAACATGGCTTCAAATCATTCTTCTCCATCTCATCTAACATTAAAAGAGCAGAATCCAAAGAACCCATCTCACATAAACCCTTAATCACGATATTGTACGAGAAAACATCTGGTTTGATCGACAATTTCACCGATAACTCACGGAAAATGCTTTCGACTTCATCGAATTTCTTCGAATCAACGCAAGCCGTGAGGAGGGCATTGAATGATTTTACCGTTCGTTCGGAATTTAGCTCCGGCATTTGATCGAACGTCTTGGAAGCGTGATCCAACATTCCCGATTTTCCATAGAGGGAGAAGAGTCGGATTGCGAAGCCTTCTTTAAAGATGTCTTTGTACTTCTTTTGATCTTCGAGGATTTCTTCGATCCATGAGAATTGCTTGGCAGAAGCGAATCGACGAACTGTAAACTCGTAGATACGGTGGTTGGTGCGAAATCGGTTGATCTCAGAGGATTTTTTGAACTTCTCGACGAGTTTTTTGAGATCTTTTTCTTTAAATAGGTCAATAAACGTGTTCTTGATAGCCGGGTTAGCAGGATCTGTTGGGAAGGTTGAAACGCAGAAGCTGCGGAAGAGAAGACGAGAGAGAAGAGAAACCATTACTGTTTTGTTCAGATCTTTCGTTTCAGGTTCTGGTGGGTTAAAACAGGGTTTTAGCAAACAACTTTTTGTTTCCGAAATTGCCCTTCTCCTAAATTTGTAAAAGAACCGCGAAATTGATCAGACCAAAACCTTCTCCGATGGTCTCATATAAAACCTTCTCTCTCTCTCTCTCTCTAAACCTTTTCCGATGCTTTCATATAAAATCTTCTCTTTCTATTTCTCTCTCTCTCTCTCTAAACCTTCTCCAATGCTTTCATATAAAACCTGCTCTCTCTCTCTCTCTCTCTCTCCTCTCTTCTAGCTCTGCAATATAATGCAGACACAATGGGGGTCCAATTGCTTACCCATTGACATGATCCTAATCCTAAGATCAGCTTATCCTGCAAAGAAAGTACCAATCGTACACAGAGTTCAATCATGTCTCTCCAGAGAGGATTTTATCTTAATTCTTCAAGATCAAGCCATTGTCGTGAGTATCTCCATGCACCTATTTATTATAAACTTCTATATTTTGTTCTGAGTTTAGATTCTGAACATTGTTTCCATCTAATTCTATTTTACCGTCGAAGATCTGTGAAATTTCTGTTTTGTGTATTTTTATTTTATTTTCCCCATATTTCTGACTAGATTTGTAGTTTGTTGCTTCCATATTCAATGAATTTGCCAGCTATTTGCTGTTGTTGTTTTGGCAAATCAAAACAGACTATTAGGTAGAAGAAAGATGAAGCTGATTTTTTTTTTTTTTTTTTAAATTTTAACTGCAAAGGCAAATCACTTGATAAACAAGTGAGAGCAGTGCAGGTGAACAGCTACATTGCAGTCTGGTGTTGCTAATAGTGTTCATGAAAATAAGAATGTTCGCTGAATGTTATCACTTCATGTCTAACTGTATACTTACAGGCAGGGAAGCTCATGTTGTTAGTGACATGAAGATTTAATTGACACTGATACCTGGCAGTGGTCTAAGGAACACGAAACTTATGCAGGTCATAGGTTAGGGAAAATCTGGAAGAGCTGAGGCAAGCAAAGGTACTCATGCCAGAGGTTCTTAACTTAGGACAATTAACTCAGACAAGGCTTCCTGTGCCAGATGTGCTTCACTTATAGCAATTGACTCAAATGAGAATTTGGCCCCATTGGAAGTAAGTTGTGAAGCTACACCATTTCAAAGTTAGTTTACTCTTTTCGAACACTTACTGTTTTCCTTAATTTATATCATCATTTTGATTTTTTTTTTTCTCTTCGTATTATATTAGAAGTGCTTCGTTACTGCCAAAAGTTTATTTTTTATTTTATTATTATTAAGTTTTTGTAGAATATGCTAATTTGGAAACAATTTTCAGAATTTTTGATAGAGAGCTCCTAGGATTTGCAGATAGGGTATTTTATTCCCATGGGATTCCTATCGAGAATTATGGTTTTCCATCTGTATTGCAGTCAGTAAGCTTGGTTGACAAAGCATAAGCACTTGATTCTGAATACATAATTTTGCATCCAACAAGCATATCATCACACCTTTCTACTCTATATGACAGAAACAATGAAAAACATAATTTAACAATTTTTTCTTGGGTTTTACATGTTACAATATGACTTTTGATACAGTTTTGCACATGAATTATATCGTACTCTTAAAAAAAAAATAGCATTCTTAAATATTTCACCTTCTTATCACACCTTCCTACTTTATATGACAGTTTCAATGGAAAACGTTTCGACCAAAAAAAAAAAAAAAATTCAATGGAAAACGTAATTTAACAATTTTTTCTTGGGTTTTACATGTTACAATATGACTTTTAATTTGATACAGTTTTGCACATGAATTATATCATACTCTTTAAAAAAAAAAAATAGCATTCTTAAATATTTCACCTTGTTTAAATGCCACTCTATAAAACATTATTCATCCAATTTTATATTTCGTAGGCATTCTAGTTATAGTGCTCCCGCAGTACACCTGATTATGTTATACTCTTTTGAAACTATTTGACCTTGGTCACTGTTCATTATCGTAGTTAATTGCCGTTTACAGAACATCCATCCATCCAAATTTTCATCCTACAGTTCTGCACATGTGATTACATTGTTCTCTTTTAGAAAAATTAAGCTTGTTAGCTTTTTTTTTTCTTTTTTAAGTGCCATTCTATAGATCATCATCCATCAATTTTATATGTCACAGGCAAATTAAAATTTGTGTTCTTGCAATACATGCATACAAACAAATGGAATATTCATTTCCTTGTGGGATATTCCTTTGAATATTTGGTACCAACTGTTGCTTCTAGAAATGCGAGTCCTACGTAGATCAGTTACAGAATCAATTTATCTTAGTCCTCAATTGTTTACAATGGATATTGAGAAACTGGAATATTCAAATCGTCATGCCATTGTTCGAATCCCGGGAACCTGGGTTGATGTATTGTCTGATACCAATATGGATCAACTAATTTGTATTAGTTCGGAGTCTTCGGACAGAACCGATCCAAGACATATGACATTTCTATCGATCGGTACTTGAATGGCCCCTTGATTCCACCCAATGTTTCAGACCAATCCAGTTCAATACTGTACTTTAAACCCATCCAGGCAAGGCGATTGATATATGAGCTAGACTTTGCTTCAATAGTTCTTCCAAAGCAATCAAGGTTTTAACAATAACAGGAATGAACAGAAAATCTACTGTACTTCCGTTGGACAGGTTTCACCATTTTTTCTCTAGTCTTTGAGAAGTTGATCTTTTTGTCAATAGGCTTGTGATGTGTATAATCTGTTGGAATGTGTCAAATGTATGCCAAGCAATGTGCAGAAGCAGAGCTAAGAATGCTCTTATTTGTAGTTTTGCCTCTCTCGATTTTCAACCCTAACTTGTGTAGTTACTGCAGGTCACCTTTCTTGACAATAATATGAAAGGAACTTGACCTTCTTATAAAAGCTGGCATTCACCCTAAAGGTACAGACATCTCTTGTTACTACAAAGTAAAACTAATTTATATATCGGCACTTCCACGGTTGTTTTACAAGTATAGCCTGTTATCAATTCGTTTACTGCCCAGTAAAATTTTATGATTGTGTCTGTGATTGTCATCATGCAAAGAATGGGACACTCTTAGTGTTGGCTTTCTCCCTAGTTGATTAGGATAAAGTGTTCTGATGAGGAAAGACTGTGTTTCCCTTTATTTATTTTTTTTGATTAGTCAAAGACAGCAGTTTATGGTTAGTGTTTTCTGCCCCTAGCTATAATGGGTATGACCAACCTTCTGATCCCAGTACATTGGTTGGTGAGGGAACATGGGGTGGGGAGAAGAACTGTTTCTGCCTCGTTGGTTGCCAAATCTTGAATCTTTTGAATTATGTGGTTGATGTTTCTATGGTGATTGTTCATTTAGGTCGAGCTTGATATTTCCTGCAATTTTTGACAAGCAGAAAGAGTAGCGGTATTGTGGGGGTAAATATTGAGTAAATAAACTGTTAAAAAGATTTCAGTTTCTTTGATGAAGTTGTGTGAAACAGATACTGGAGGTTCCAGGCTAAATATGAGTATACTTAAGAGTACATAGGGAAGTAGGGAAAGTAAAACCAAGGGAAGGTTGATATTGCTCACTTCATTACAAACCAAAGTTTATTTGAAATTGCTCACTTCATTACAAACCAACCCAGTGTAGGTTTAATAGAAGATTACATAGGATAAAAATGGAATTAAACAAATTCATCCCAATCCAATAATTAATTTAATCAAATTTCACTTAGAAATCTTTGTTCTAATTGAGTGAGATACCCTTTATGTTAAGAAAGATAAACAAGTTGAAGAAGAAATCATGCACACACAAAACACAAATTTACGTTATTCAGTAATATACACACCAGGTTCTACTATTCTCAAAAGCTCAAAAAAAAAAAAAAAAATGTTACAAAAGAGCAGCCACGAAAAAAGTATGATACATACCTTGTAGTTAGGACTAAACATAACCCGTAAGTGAGATTACTATTATACTCTTCGACCCCCAAAAAATTCGGAGTTGATGGCTTGATCATCAGTACTTCCCTAATGTCTCAGTAGCATCAATCTCCACATAACAACACTTTATACCGTGTATCTCATGTTAATTGGATGCTCCGCATGTTTCCTAATACTTTTTTTTTTTGGGATAGTAATCTCTATAGATATGATCTTTGTTGATTTGTTGGGATGATAAATCACCATTGTTAAGTTGCCGTTGGACGTGCCTTGACTTTGTCTTGATATATTGCTGATTTTTCATGAGGAGAGAGAAGACCATTGTAAGCCTTGAAGGGCCAGATCTCAACCCTAATCGGCCAAGTAATGGACCAGCTTTTGGTCTTGCCAAAGTGGGTGTGGGCCTTTAAGAGGGCACCTCTATGGGATGAAAATGAATTCTCTAATGATCCTACACTTAAGCTAGAGAGGTCTCGAGTCGTGAAATGGGTCCATATGGACCTAAAAAGTGGAATTTTCTTTGTCAGATTAATTTTTCTTGTCTTTTGCGTGTGTATATGTTTGATTTTTATACTCAATATTTGTTCAAAACTTCGTCCTGTTTCTTTTTCTTAGATTTGTCTTTATTTGGATATATTAAATGTTGTGTACTCCATAGTTCCAGTGAGTATTAACCACAAAAACTTACTGAATATTAGCTAGAAGATGAATTGTATTCCTTGTAATTACTATATGTTGGGGACCTGCAGTCTTTCCTCTTTTTTTGCAGATTATAATTGCTAGTTTCTCTTCCTTCTTACAAATTTATTACAAGGGGAAAATAAACAAAAGAACCTAATTAAACAAATTGCAAACTCAATTACTGTTCTTAAGCTTCTTACAGAGTTTGACGAGTTTTGAATCGTCCTGCATTGCCTCATATAAGTCTGCCTTTGTAGGTGCTTGTAGTAAAAACTGCAGGTTGCATTTCAGAAAGTTTCTTTCTACAATCACTCTGTTTGTCATACAATTTTTTTCCTGCACCATTTAAGACGTATTATAAATATGTTTAGCTAATGATTTAATTAAAAACGCGTGCATTGATAGGTATGTAGCTTAATCCTGAACATCTTCTACACATGCTTAGTTTCATGACTGCATAGATGTTTGTTTATTATCATATATATCGGTTTCTACTATTCAATTTCAAAATCTGCCCATCCCTTTCGATCATAGTCTCATTCTTTTCGACAATCAAGATACCTTGAATTGAGGCATGAATTAATCATGGATTGAAGTTTCTTTTTTGCCTGTGGACGAGTAATTTGAAAAACCAGAATTTTTTTTAGCTCATGTTAGACTTGGTGCCTTGGTGGAAATCGGTCCATGGTGAGTTTGTTTATACTCTTTTATTTTGTTCCTCTTCCGCATGCCTAGCTTTAACCCACACGGGTTAGTCCAACTGGCAGGCTCTCTGGCTCAAGAACTGGAGGTCCCAGGTTCAACTCCCTGGGCTTACATGATATATGGTCCTTGTGAGTGGGGTCATGTATCCAGGGTTTACCCTGTCCTCACTAAGTGAGGTCGGGGTTCCACACCACCAAAAAAAAACTGATTGAGACATACGATGGTAAATGGAGCTTCACTCATTTTCCTTTGTTAGTATCTTTTGTATATTCAGCTCCCTATATACAAATATTGCTGCAACTCTCTTTGAGCTTAAGATATTCAAGATTCATTTGCCTTTTTCCTACTTACATTTTTTTTAAATCTTTAAACTAAACAAGAACAAGTTAGTAACTAGGGATGGCAATGGGTTGGGTTAGGGGCGGGTTAGGGTTTGGCTCATCCCGCCCCGATCTTGCCCTGATCCTGCCCCGATCTTACCCCGTTGCCATTTACTTATGTTTTAAATATGTATTTTATATTTTAAATATGTATTTTATGTTTTAAATATATATTTTATATATAAATCTATATATTATAAGTAAATATATTTAAAATATTAAAGATTTAAATTAATAAAATATTTACTTTTAAAAAAATCTTTTAACCGGGTCAAACCCGCCCCGCTATCGTCCCAATAGGGTTTGGTATTAGGGGGAGTCCTTTAGGGAACCCAAACCCGCCCCGTTGCCATCCCTAAGTGGAAACATAGAGAACAACTTCATATTAGAACAACACAATTGGAAATACACAAAAGTAGTTTTTCCTGCTATTATCTGTATTATATGACCGCTTACAAAAGTCACTCGAAACTATGAGAAAGGGAGACTCAGATTATTTTTATTTTATGTCATGTTAGTCCAAATTAAGTAAAAAGTGCACCTACAACAATATAAAACATTCATATTTATTTGCCAAGTGGCTAATAGGGATCTGTGAAATATTTCTGAAACTACCAATGCATGAAGGTATACTTTGGGTGTGGGATTGTCCCAAGACAATAATAACTACGGTAAATTTTGTAATTTGCACATTCAACGTTCATTTTCTTCTTTACGTTCCTGAAACTACAGAAACTAATAAAACGCTCTTGTTTTTGCTCTGTAGGCACTGGGAGTACCGAGACCTCTACTTGGTGGTTGTTGCTGCTGCTACAATTGTTATGAGAACCTTCAAAAGCAGTCAGAAATGAGCACAAGAAGAGTAAGATAAATGTTTTATCTCACTTTATTTGTTTGATTGATCTCATATCAATCATGCTCATCTCGTGAGCAAATAGAAAGGAGCATCAAATATAGGAAAGCAAAAAGGATAAGGTTCACGTGGTGAAGAATGAAACTGTAGCCTCTTTTCCTTCTCGGCTTTCGTCACCTTCTTCCCCAGCATCTTTCACGTGCGCCCTACTATTTACTTTTCCTTTTTTTTTTTTTTTTTTGTTTTTACGTAGAATCCCGGACCCCATAATGAGGACGGGATAAACCTTGGATACATGAGACCCACAAAAATTATATATCAAGTGATCTTGAAAACTTAAACATAAACCGCCAGTTGAGTTAACCAAACTTGAGTCCTTCAGTTCCTTCACGCCTTCCTAATCCACTTTGCATCTCACCCCTTCTAGAGGGGTTGTCCTACCACCGTCTGAAAGAGGGGGTATATAACGAGTATGATCTGACGTGGCATGCTAGACTGCCCTAACTTTTAAGGATGAATGCTATTTGCTAGGGTCTAAAAACTCTTGTTGGAAAGGACACTAACATTATCAAAAGAAAACAAAATGGCTGACCAGAGCCTAGCAACGATTTTTGAGGTAATTTATTTAGTAGGCCACTTCTTCTCCTTTTAATAAACTTTTTAATGCTTACACTCAAACAATAATATATAAAAGTCAAGACAGAGGTCAGTAGGTCACAGACTCACAGTGGAGTAGGTGAGGGACTTAAGAGTGAGAGTTGTGGAAGTGTGAGTGTGGGACCTTGGGCGGCCGTGACCCGCAACCTCTTCAACCTTGGTTTTTTTTTTTAGAACAAGAAAAGTAATAAGAGAATGAAAGGTCTCCAGTATAGAGTCAGGATTCTGTAACGAAATAATTGTCCACACAATCTAGACTCTAGAACGTAATGGGCTATCCTCTCTCAATCCTTTATACGCTCTTACTTGTTCAGTCAGATTCAGACCTTGGCCAAACCGGTCTGAACCATATCTGTGATATGATCTGATCTATTTTCGATTTCAACTGCCAATTGAAAAATATTAAACTGGACCGGCTTTCTGAATTCCGGTTTGGTTTATAAAACCATCGGATGAATCATGCGTCATGCTCTTCGATTCCTCCGGAATTTGGATTTCGATGTACGGTTCACTCACACGTACAAAAAAAAATTCAAAATACACAAAAAACAAAATCGTGCGACCTCCGTGCAATAATTCAAATTGCAATGCACCCCTCTCTCTCTCTCTCTCGACCCACCTTTTCTTAATTCATTTCCGAGTCACTCTCGCTCCGTACCCTTCACACGAAAAATGGGGTTGCAAGTTTCTTCAACTTGGACGAACATAATCATTCGCCAAAAACAATCCGTCCCTTTTTATTCCATCATTCCAAAATTGCCCTCAAACTTTTCTTAATGTTAAGGCTATCTTAGTAAATTAATTTTTCTGACTAGGAGAGAAAAATATCTCCTAGAGGTAGTGGTGTAGCTCGGTTTCCTGGCCAAATGTCAAAATCAGAACCGAATTATAGTGAGCAAAACCGAAAACCGAAAATCAAACCAAATTGAAATAAATTTGATTTTTTTTTTTGTTCGATTTGATAAAATTGATGTTGTTTTATGTACTAAAATACACACATATATACTATTAAGGGAGAAGGCTTATAAAAAGCGTGTCAAAATATTTTAATTTTTTTTTAAAAGTAACATTTAATATAAAAAAATATTTAATGAAGGATTATATAGTATTTTAGTTTATTTTAAGAGAAGACAGTTATTTTAACAGTTTTTTGTCTTTCGATTTAAAAAAAAAAAGTAATGTGGGCAATAAACGGTTAACACATTTAAGTACACAAAAAACACACACACGTATGTGTGTGTGTGTATATATATATATATATGTCTGTGTGTGTACATTAGTCTAATTTGGTTTACATATATTTAGTTGAGTTTGTTTCGGTTTTTGATTTAGTTCGATTTAATCATAACCTAAATCGAAAATCAAATCAAATTAATTCGGGTTTTCATTTTTTAAATCAAAATCAAATTGAACTAAAATAAAAATAAAAAGACCAAACCAAAACACTTTTTTTGGTTTGGTTCTTTCGATTTTTGGTTTTCACTTTAAATCAAACCAATTGACACGCCAACCTACTGAACCTAGAGGCAGATATTCTAATATTCACTTTCTTTCTTTTTGTTTTTTTGGTCTCCCAAAGTACCCTCAGGCTTCGCCCTAGATTATCCCTCCGAGGTACGATCAGGCGTCAAAGCAGGGACCTCTCTCAACAAAATTTGCTGCATCCACAAAGACTCGATACCGAGACCACTTGCTTCAACAACTCGAGCACCTTACAGGGCCAACCTCCGTTGGTATATTCAATTTCTTTTTCTTTCTCTAAATTTAATTTATTATTTAAATAAAAAAAAATTAGGCGAGGTTATCGAGGGAAAAGAATAGGAAGGAGGTAAAATATGGAGTGCATGCACTGGCCAGCTGGCACGTACGCAATAAAAAAGTAAAATTCGAGAACGAGAAATCGAGCGCTAAATTCCAAAAGAAATAAGTCTCCTTTTAACTCATTATTGCGAATGCCAACTAGCTAATACGGGGAAACAGCTGTAGCAATCCACGTGTTCTATTACAATAGGTTGAGAATCGGACAGAAAGCTTTATTAAAAGTGACAGATCGTACAGAGGTTCCCCACATAGCCAGCATTGTCCAGCTTAGCAGACGTGGGTAACGGCTCTTTCACCCGATATTTTATCTCAAACTTCTCGGTTCCAGAGATCTACGTGGCATTATAATGATGACTTGGCTAATAAGTGTAATGGACCGAAGGGAAGAGGGCTTGTGATGGAAGCCAATAGAAATCGGCTATAAAATGCTATAGCTTCGAGACTGAGAGTGAGCTGAAACTAAGAGACTGAAACTTCTTCGGAAGCTCTCTTACAGTCATTAATGGCGGTCGCTCTTCCCCTTTCCTCAATGAAATTCTTTGTATTGTTCTGCTGCTCTGTTTCTGTAATGGTGGGTTTGGTCTGCTCGGCGAGGTTTGACGAGCTGTTTCAGGCGAGCTGGGCGTCGGATCATATGATCTACGAGGGAGAGCAACTCAAGCTCAAGCTCGATAACTATTCTGGTAAAATGCAGTATCTTTTTCTTTTTCTTCTATTGGGGTTTTCCCTAAATGTCGTAGATAAGCTATATCTGTAATCAAATTGTCAAGTCTTTCACTTCTACAGTTTGACTCTATTTTTTTTGTTAATCTTTTGTTTGCTTCCTGGGTTTTTTTTCCTCTTCACTTGCTTGTGATTAATCAATCCCCATTACGATTTCAGGCGCCGGGTTTACTTCAAAAAGCAAGTATTTGTTCGGAAAAACGTCACTTCAGATCAAGCTCGTGGAAGGTGATTCCGCCGGTACCGTAACCGCCTTCTATGTGAGTATAACTTCTTTCCAAAACCCTTTTAAGAATTCCCTGTTTCGAGCTCATTGCTCTACCATTAAGAATACTCTGTTTTCAAATTTCATATGAAGTAGCAGTAATAACAGAAGCTCTGTTTCAAACAATATTTATTTTTGTTTTTTGGGTTTGGGTTTGGGTCTTGCAGATGTCATCGGACGGTCCGACCCACAACGAATTTGACTTCGAATTTCTGGGAAACACGACCGGCGAGCCCTACCTGGTCCAAACCAACATCTACGTGAACGGCGTGGGAAACAGGGAACAAAGACTGAACCTATGGTTCGACCCCACCAAGGATTTCCACTCTTACTCTATCCTATGGAACCAGCGTCAAGTGGTGTTTCTGATCGACGAGACTCCGATACGTGTTTACACCAACAAAGAAAAACAGGGGATTCCATTCCCGAAAGACCAAGCCATGGGTGTGTACAGCTCGATATGGAATGCAGATGACTGGGCCACGCAGGGTGGTCGAGTCAAGACGGACTGGACTCATGCCCCTTTTGTTGCTGCTTACAAGGGTTTTGAAATCGATGCTTGTGAGTGTCCTGTTTCAGTAACAGCAGAGAAGAATACGAGCATGTGTAGTAGTGGAAGTGAGAGGAAGTATTGGTGGGATGAGCCGGTGATGTCGGAGTTAAGCGTGCATCAGAGCCATCAACTCATGTGGGTCCGTGCTAATCACCTGATATATGACTACTGCACGGACTCCAGTAGGTTTCCTGTGGTTCCACCAGAGTGTGTCCACCATGGACACAAATAAAGCTTTTCCATGTAAAAAAGGGGGATAAACATGAACTCCATGTTCTTTCATTTGTTTGTTTGCGTGAGTTTTTGTTTTTTTTTTTGGGTTAGTGTAGTTGCAGAATGTAAGAAATCATAGATCAATATAGTTTTTTCGGGTTTTCGTTTGCAGGATTGATTAATGTTTTATGGGTTCTACCTAACTATATTTATCAAAGTATCAAATTTTGTGGGTCCTCCTGTCCTGGGGGATCCCATCCTTAGTAGATTAATTCATTTAACAATTTTTGAAATGCAGCATCCGCTGCACTTCTCTGTGATCCTTTTAGTGTTGGTGAGCATCATCCTTAATAAACTCCATTTACAAATGGGAGTATCTAGAACCTGAAAAAGTCAGCTTTTTGGAGAAGGTATTCCTAGGAGTAGTTCATATTACACTGAATCATTTCACGTGTCAAGAAGCTGAAGGTGCTGGTTAACTTTTAAGTTAATTACATTCGAGACGAACGAAGTACTAATAATTTGAACTTCAAACAAGATAAATCATAACTCCTTTAGAAGGACAAAGACTATTGTTTCTCCGGCGCGCGGTCTTTTTAGCTCTAGAAGAAAAGAAGAGTTTACTCTTCCTTTAAAACTCTATTTTACTAGAAGGACATATTTAGAGGCATGCTACTCTTAATGTATTTCTCAAATAGTTAAAGTTTCAAATAAAGTCTTGAAGTCACATCTATTAATCTCTATAACAGACTCCGAATGACTTTTTTTTCATACCTTTACATTTTAAAGTTATTCCACTTAAGGATATATACTCAGGTAATGCACCTGAGAGAACTGTCTGAACCTTCTAACTCAAAAGTCATTCTTGGATCATATATCCACAGGCTTCAAATGACCGTTTATTATGTTTTGTCTTAAATGAATCATGAAGCAGGTATGCTTTCTCCTGCTAAAGTGGATTCAATAGCAAACTCGAAAGGCCAACCACCTCCAGATGGTGAATTCGAAGGAGATATGTTCCTTCCTACCAAAGGTGAATTCGAAGAAGGAATATTTCTTCCTCCTAAGGAGAATTTGAGGCTAACCACCTTGAGATGGTCAATTCGTTTAAAGAGCCTGTCACCCTCAAAAAGACTAAAGATTCTGTCTCCCTCAAAGGACACGGACTTGGGTTTTACCCCCTCGAATGCAGTCTTTTATACATCCGAATTACAAACGTGGGACTCGAAATCATTTTTATTTATTCTTATGAATTGATTTCAAGTCACATATTGGGACTTTCACTTCTAGAAGTAAATCTCTAGTGGAAAGAGCTTTAGAAGTCGAAGGCACGCCATCTCCAGACGTATTTCCTGAAGATAGATTTCCCACGGACTTTGAGAACGTCCTCACTTCACCTTATAGGAATTCACATGTTTATTTCTGATTTCATCCAAGTAGAAGGCACTCGGATTGGTTACTGTACCTATAAACCTTAAGGGATTTCAAAACAACCTCCTCTTTATAGGGACGATTGATCATGAAAACGAATTCCCTGATGAGACACTCAGCCTCGAGTTCTCTACATGAGTAAATCGAGAATACATTGATCACACTATAATTATATTGTTCTTGATTTCCTTGGAAGGAAGATAGCCGCCAAAGGGAGTCCTTCGAAATATACGAATTCAGTAAAGTACCTTATACATTGAATTGTTACCTAAAAAGGGTGATTGAGATGAATTCAGTAAAGCACATGGTAAAAATCTCACATACTTATAATATCTGCTTTCTAAATCTAGAATGACGGTAGGAATGGTGACATTGTTCTTAGGATTTGTATAAAAGTAACATGCGTCTCTTGAGCCGTGTTGCTCAAGTTCCAAAGCAACCAATCACAGAGTAGGTTTTTAAGGTTTGAAATGATTTGGTCTCTTTCGCTAGAAGTAATTTAGCCATATTGAAGAACATGCGTCCTTCAAGATATGATTTAGGACCACGTGCAATGTAGGATTTGCTTAGCACATAAGGGTCCCTCTCTGAATGCTTGGCCGAGTGACATTTGTCCCATGAAGAGTGGCAACACTCTCTACAAATAACAGAGCCCATCTTCCATTGAAGAGGATCTGAAAATCGGAGTTCAAACGAGAAAACTCTAAAATCTAAAACCACAGTGAGTTAAGGCACTCAGAGAGAGAAAGAGAGAGAGAGAGAGCGTCATTTTCAAACTTTGAGATTTTACTATTATGTGATTGCATTCTAACTATCCTTCTCAGTTATTGCAATATTCACTTCCTTCTTGTCCCTTCTCTTTGTCTTCACTACATGTCAAAGTTGACAAGGAACACTCTTGACAGAATGGCTGCGCGACGGTTTATGCTGTCTTGAGACAGACTTCCCTACCCTTTTTTCTCTGGTAGACTGATTGTAATTGGTTCCCCTGTATTAGTTGTCACTGTCCTCTAATACACTTAGTCTGTTAGAAATCCGTCATCACCATTTTTGCCGACTTCACTGGGGATTCTGTAGTCGTTTCCTTTCATCTCCAACCTGTTTGTTGTTTTCAACCCATTTTCATTTGATGGATCCATCCATTTCCAATACTACCCTTTCTGTGGAAGATATCTCAGAACAGAATCCTCCTCAGGATCATGTCCTTCATCAAGACCTTGAAGAGATGGCTAAATCTCTTAGGGCAACCATTGTCGCCCTGCAAGCTCAGCTGGACGCTTTGCCCAGCAAACCTGTTCCCAATTCTTCAGCAAACCCTCCTGTCAAACCTTCTCTTACAGTAAACCCTTCTCCAAACATTTTCATAACTCCATCTGCACCCAAACCAAGCTTTGCTACCATTGCAGATGTACAAGCTCTCCTACAGAAATGTCAGTCCAAAGATACAGACTGGATTAGTAGTGACTTCTGCCATCTGTACCTAGAAACACTCCTTAGCTTGCCCTACCCCAAGGACTATGAAACTCCTATCTTTCCCCAGTTCTCAGGGCAGAACGAGAACGTTTGAGAGCATGTTAGCCTCTTTATAGAAGCGTTGGGGACTTTTGCCGACAACAAGGAGCTCCGTCTACGGGAGTTTTCAAAATCACTCTCTGAGCGGGCTTATACCTGGTACAACAGGTTAGAGCCTGGCTCTATGCATGCATGGGAAGATATGGTGTCATTGTTCCACTAGAAGTTTTTCATTACTGAATAAATGCTCACAATCATCGACCTCAGCCGGGAGAGGCAGAAGCAGGAGGAAGACCTGGTCCAGTATGTCAAACGTTTCAGGGACATGGTAATCACTTGCACAGAGGCAACTTCTGAGGAAAAGTTTGTTAGGATCTGTATCAACGGTATGCTTTTGCCATACCGCATTCATCTTGAGAACCATGAGATCAAGAGCTTTACTAAGTTGTATGAGCATGCCAAGAGGACCAATGCTTCTGTCCCCGTTCCTGAGAAGAGGATAGAGAGGAAGCGCGCTCTGGTTGTCACTACTGGCAAAGAGGAAGATCCTGTTTCCATAAGGAAAGGCAGGCCTAGCAGTAGCAGCAACACCAACAACAACAACCGAGAGGGACGTGTGCCACCTCCGGAAGTGACCTGTTCTCCTGCCCAGTTGGATGCACTGCTGTAAGAATGGATCAAGAATGATCACGTCTTGCTGCCACTTATTGAGAAAGAACCCTCAGAGACTGATAAGTGGTCCCCGCGATAATGTAAAGTCCATCGCCATACTCGTCATTCCACCTTTGACTGCTGGGCCTTGGGAAAGATCTTCCATGCTCGGTTGGCGGCTGGGGACATTGATGTCTCGGATGCAAAGGTGCACATTGACCCTCTTCCTCAGCACAAGGGGAAAGGAAGGGAAGCTGTACGAATGATGTCCGTCTTCACAACCAAGCTGAGGCCAGATCCCCAATCCAGCGAGGTTGTGCGCAGTACGACCAAATTCCAGATGTTCTTTGAGGACATGTAGTTCACCTCCGAGATGCGGACAAATGCCACTCAAGCACTACTAGGAATCATGGAGAAATATCATTTCCAGTGCTTCAACTGCCAGGATGTTCCTGTGTACTATCCTCCCGGACTTAGCAAGCAGGCCATAACTTTCACGGAGAAAGACATGATGGCGTTCGAAGGACCACAACAAACCCCTGTATGTGAATGCCGCCTTACAGGGTGTGGAAGTTTAAAGGGCGCTAGTGGATGGTGGCTCTGCAGTCAACTTTATTCCTTTGAAGATCTGGAGGCAGTAGGAGTTTCCAGCAAATGTATTATCCCCAGTCAGATCCGAATTCTGGGTTTTGATACCCAATGGCAGCAGACGTTGGGATACATTCTCTCAACCTCCATATAGGCTCCTTCAGGTTCCCTACTACATACCATGTCATTGATGACAGAGCGGCGTTCCATGTACTGTTAGGCAGGCCATGGATACATCGGGCGAAGGTGGTACCCTCCACTTATCATCATTGCTTAAAGGGAATTTGGAATGAAAAGATTGTCAGGGTAGTAGCAGAGCCTTTTCCCTTTGACGAATCAGAAACTCGTTACGCAGAGGCAAACCATTATGACGGGTTCACTCCGGAGGGCGAATGTCGCGTTGCCAAACCTCAAGGAACCCTTTTGCCCCTATGGACTACTCTAGAACCAGCTGCTCGTCTAGCACCATCTTCTTCAGCATCATCTTCAATACCATCGTCTTCTTCGGCACCATCATCTTCAGAAGGCCCTCAACCCTCGAAGGCCCGTTGTGTAAGATTAGACCTTCCGGATAGAAGATATGTGTACCGTTTATGAAAATCACAGGGGGATCCATCCGCTGACGTCCTGCAGTGCACCCCTGATGAAGAAATGCCAGAAGCTCCCGAATCGAAAGTTGAACCAGCCTCGGAACACTTACAGGATGGTGTTCAAGCTGTTCAGGAAGAATTGACCACAGTTGACCTCGGAGAGGATCCAACTGTCGACAAACCCTTGCAGGTCTCTTCTTTCCTCGAGTCGGATCATAAAAAGGCCTTCATGGCATTGCTCTCCCAGTACAAGGATGTTTTCACCCGGAGCTATAAAGACATGCCAAGTCTTGATCCGAAGTTGGTGACTCACATGCTCCATCTCTCACCTGAAGTGCGCCCTATCAAGCAAGCTTCAAAGACCTTCATGCCTGGTATCGAGCTACATATTAAAATAGAAGTCGATAAGCTTTTGCAAGCTGGTTTCATCAAGCCTATCCAACATCCTTTTTGGTTGTCCAATATTGTCCCTGTAAGGAAGAAAAATGGACAGATCAAATGTTGTGTAGATTTTAGTGATCTTAATAAAGCTTGTCCAAAGGACGATTTTCCTTTGCCTAAGATGGATATACTGATCGATGCTGCAGCAGGGAATGAAATGTTTTCCTTTATGGATGGGTTTTCAGGGTATAACCAGATCCTGATGGGCCCAAGGGATGCTGAAAAAACCGCTTTCAGAACGCCTATAGGAAACTTCTATTATACAGTCATGCCCTTCGGTCTCAAAAATGCTGGTGCAACTTACCAAAGGGCCGTGACTGCTATATTCCATTACATGATGCATGGGGAGGTTGAAGACTATGTGGATGATCTGGTTATCAAGTCAGCCAGGAGTGGGGATCATCTTGCTATTTTGGAAAGGGTATTCCAAAGATGCCAGGTGTATAAACTCAAGATGAATCCCGCGAAGTGTGCCTTCGAGGTTTCCTCTGGAAAGTTTCTTGGGTTTATAGTCCATAGGCATAGAATAGATTTGGACCCACGAAGGCTAAAGCTATTATCGACTTAACTTCTCCCAACACTCAGAAAGAGCTGAAGTCGTTATGGGGCAAGTGTCCTACATCCGGAGGTTCATACCTGGACTTTCTGCTCATTTGGTCCCTATCATACCTCTTCTGAAAAAGAACGTACCTTTCGATTGGAAGGAGGAACAACAACGAGCATTCGAGTCCATCAAGCAAGTACTCGCCCATTTTCACACCATGATGGCTCCAATTCAAGGGAAACCTCTCAGGTTATACCTCTCCTTTACGGACCGAGCTATAGGAGGTCTGCTTGCTCAGGAAAACGAATAAGGCTGCAAGAGACCTGTCTATTACGTCAGCATACTAGTGCAGGGGGCTAAAGTCAGATACTCCAGGATAGACAAATCTTGTCTTGCCTTAGTACACATGGTGAACAAGCTGAAGCATTACCTACATTCACATACAATTCACCTGGTGACTATGAGCGACCCTGTTAAGTATCTCCTTTCTCAGCCCATTCTTTATGGAAGACACATCAAATGGCTACTTCAACTAGCTTAGTTTGAGATTGTGTGCGAGACTCCGAGGGCTATCAAAGGACAAGCTGTTGATGATCTATTGGTTGCCTTCTCCACTCATGAAGAAGAAGATGATGTCACGCACGAAGTATCTGTAGTTTTTGAAGAGGAATGGCAGATGAAGTTCGATGGGTCATCCAACTCTCAAGGTGGTGGGGCAGGGATTGAGCTAATCGCGCCAAATGAAGAACAATTTCCTTCTCCTTCAAATTAGATTTCCCTTGCACAAACAACCGAGCTGAATATGAAGCCTTGCTGATTGGCCTCTCTCTAGCGCGTCAGCTGAATGTTCAAAGCATCCGGATCTCAGGAGACTCTTCCTTGGTTGTCTCCCAAGTTAATGAGGAATTCGCAGTCAAGGAACCGGACTTAGTTTCTTACATGACAGCCATACAAGTCCTCCTTCGAAGGCTCTCATGCTATTCCTTGACTTACATAATGAGGAGCAAAAACAAGCATGTTGATGCTTTGGCCAACCTGGGAAGCAGACTCCAGTTTGAATTTGACGTAACTACTTTGGAGGTCATCCGAAGGACTACTCCCTCTACTCAACTTCTCCAAGAGGATGAAGAACCTATTACAGAGGGAGACTGGAGGTTTCAGATTATATGTGATCTGGAGAATCTTCCTCACCAAACTCTTACTACTCCTTTAAAGATTCTGGTGAACTTTACTAGGCAAGGTAAGGCTCTCTACTATAAAGGGGTTAGTGGAGCTCTCTTCATATGCATTGGGCTGGAGGAAGCCAAAGAAAAGATGCAAACAATGCATGATGATACCTGTGGGCTCCCAGATTCCATTGCCTTATATAGACGACTTCATAAATCAGGGGTATACTGGCTTTCCATGGCATTTGAAGCTGCTAGGCTACAACTGTAATATCTCGAAATGCCGAGAAGGGTATTTTTCTAATTTTATAATATTCTCCTTTAAAAATATATATTTATATTGGCTGGGACAACACGACCCCGTTATAATCAGACTTGTGAATATATATAAATATATATATA
>JAUPMG010000005.1:4682818-4697412 GCA_031762675.1 Pachysandra terminalis
AAGTAGATGACCATCAGCGTCCAACATCAGTAGAGAGGACTCCCAAAGCCGAATCACGCTCCATCGTCAACCAGCTCGGCCGACGGGAGACCCACGAACAAGCCCTCTCTACTAACCCCGGTCCTAGCAAGCTGATCAGCCAGGGTGTTACCACCTCTCAGAATGTGAGTAAAAGAAGCATGAATCAAGCTGCCAAGATACCTGGCAGCCTGACAAGATGAGAAAATCTCCAAGGACAACTCACATCACCTAACATCCAAGAAATCACTGAAGCGGAATCGCCCTCGACCACACACTGGACTATAACCAACACGAGCAGCCTTCCTAACCCCTGTCAGAAAGGCCAATAACTCACCCCTCGTAGAATCCCCAAACCCAACTGGACCAGAAAAAGGCATGAAGCCCCTGACCATTATGATCCCGAAACACTCCACCAATCCCTGAGCTCCCCAGATTACCAAGGGATGATCCATCAAAATTCACTTTGATGACCCCATCCTTTGTGGTACCTGTCACCTAGTCACCGTCTGCTCCGAGTGAGGAGATGATCTAGCCACATCAATCCATCCAGCCAAAATGCCGGACATAGAAATCCCTCTAAACGCAGGGAGACACACCACCCAAGAGCAAACCAAGTGCAAAATAGCATCGATAATCAAACCTATCGATCTCCGTTTATCCTCAAACACTCTCCGATTTCTTTCACCCCAGAGGACCCAAAGGGTAGCATGCCACACTCCCTGGTACATCAACCTGCCTCTCACACCCAACTCTGGAAACCTCCGTTGTACAAGGCTCTCGCCAACATCCTCTGGCATCACCCACAAAACTCCAAGCCGGTGAAAGAAAAAAGAGCAGACATCACTAGCCACAACGCAATGCAAGAAGAAGTGATCCACAGATTCCCCCTACCTTTCTACACATACCACACACATAGGGTGAAAGCACTCGGGACGGCCACCTTCTTTGAAGACGATCGCAGGTGTTGATCTTGTGAAGTATAACAGTCCAGGCGAAAGCCTTAACTCTAGGAGGAAAGGGAGGCCTCCAAACACGACGATGACGAAAAGAGGGGAGGACCGACTGTGGACGTAGAACAGAGAAGAAAGACCTATTTGAGAAAACACCACTACTACAAGGACTCCAAATCCTCCGATCGCTCAACTAGGACCCCACAAAGACATCACTCAAGTCAACAAAAAGAGCCCCAAGATCCCGTGACCTCATTAGAGCGCAAATCCCTCCGAAAAGAGAGATTCTACACCAAACTAGAATCAGACCAAGATAAGACCTCAATAACAAGGACATCCCGACTAGAGACCACCCTGAACAGACAGGGAAACCGAACAGCTAAAGAGGACTCACCCCACCAAAGGTCATACCAGAACGAACCCGACAACCATCTCCCACACAAAACCGAACAAGACACGAAAAAGAAGGGAGAATCAACGACACCTCTATCCAAATGCACGTGCTTGAGCCTCTAACCGAAGGGTTGCAGTCCCAGCAATTAGAATGCTCACCAAACTTACTATGAACAACCAGCCGCCACAGAGCATCTCGTTCCTTGCTAAATCTCCACAGCCATTTGCCCAGTAGAGCAGTGTTACGATAAGCGATATTCCCCAGGTTGAGTCCCCCTCTTCCTACTTCTTGCACACTAGGTCCCACTTAACTAAATGGTATTTCCTAGGACCTCCCCCCTCCCACAAGAAATCTCTCTGAAGTTTTTCAAGGCATTTGACAATCCTCATAGAAGCCCTAAACAGCGATAAGTAGTAAACAGGTAGATTAGCCAAGGCAGCCCTAATCAGAGTGATCCTCTCTCCTAAGGACAGGTAACCTTTCTTCCACAACGCAAGCCTCTTACTAACTCTTTCCACCACTTGATCCCAAAAACTAAGAGATTTAGGGTTGCCACCCAAAGGCAACCCAAGGTACGTCAACGGCCACTCTTGGACCTTATACCCCAGAACTGACGCAAACACCTCTATCCAATCCACAGACAAATTTAAACCCACCAGACTACTTTTCTCCAGATTCACCTTTAAGCCTGAATCCATTTCAAAACATCTGATAATAGACTTAATCCAATAAATCTGACATTCATTCTCATGTAAAAACACCAGGGTATCGTCAGCAAACTACAGTCTACAAGTGAGAGATGCTCATGCTACCCCTACCAACCTTAAAGCCCGAAATCAACCCCATGTCCTCACCTCTAGCCAAAAAACAACTCAAGACGTCAGCAACCAAAGTAAAGAGAAAAGGAGATGGTGGATCACCCTATCTCAAACCACGAGTCGGGACAACCTAACCATGCACCCCTCCCCCCATTCCACAAGAAGGAAAAAACTATGTTACGAACACACCTAGAAATCCATTTCCTCCATCTAGCACCAAAACTTTTCCAAGCCAACACTTGGTCTAAGAAATGCCACTCCACCCTGTCATAGGCCTTCTCCAAATCCAACTTCAACACCATCCCCTTTTTACACAATATATTCCATTCTTCAACCACTTCATTTGCTACAAGAGCACTATCCAGGCTTTGCCTACTACCAATAAAAGTACTCTGATTCAAGGACACCAAATCCCCAACAACAACTTTGATTCTAGACGCCAAAATCTTGGCGATGATCTTATACACACTGGTAGTCAAACTAATAGGCCTGAAGTCCTTGAGTTCCATAGCACCAACCTTTTTGGGGATAAGAGCAATAAATGTAGCATTTGTAATCTTATTAATCACCTCGCTCTCATAGAACTCATGCACCACGCCCAAAAGGTCCACTTTCACCGTCTCCCAACACTCCTGAAAGAAAGCTAGGGTGAATCCATCCGGACCTAGGGCTTTATCTCTGTCAAGCTCCCAAAATGCATCCCTGATCTCCTGTTCCTCAAAGGGCCTTTCCAACCACACAACCTGCTCCTTTTGTAATCTTTTCCCTCCTAAATTAGAAACGTTGAAACAGTAATCCTTATCAGAACTGTACAACTCAGAATAAAATCTAGAAATCTCCTCAATAATCTTGGTTGTGTCCTCAACATACTCGCCTGAAATCTGCAAACCCACTCTATGATTGGTCCTCGCTCTCCCATTTGCTAACTTATGAAAAAACTGGGTATTTTCATCACCTTCCTTAAGCCAAGTGGCCCTAGATATTTGTCTCCAACTGATATCCTCTTGTCTAAGGACCACCTCAAGTTGGTTTTTAGCCACCCTTCTCTCCTCAAACTCCTCCCTAGAAACTTCTCTATGTTGTTCCATGACATCAATGCGGCCAATAACCTCACTACTAAGAGTTTGCTTCCTCAAGTTCAGATGTCCGAATACTCTTTGACTCCACTCTTTGATTTTAAATTTCAATGTCTTCAAGGATTGCATGAACTGATACCCTTTCCAGTAACCGTGAGTATTGACCCCTTCTGTCCACCAATCCCTACTCTTCCCCTAAAATCTCCTTTTGTTAGCCAAATAGGTGTGTGTTATGCAAGTTTGGGATTGGTTTGTTTAGTTCTTTGGTTTTCACCGAGTTCAGCCACAAAGTTTTTCTGCTCTTCTGGAGGCTTGGGGTGTGCATGGGAAGTTAAGTGACAAGAAGGAGTTGGCATGGTTTCTGTGCCCTGCAACAATAGCTTGGATATTATGGAAGGAAAGAAATTTCAGGATCTTTGAAGGTAGAGAGTGTGATGTTGCTCAAATCATCAGGAAAGTAGGAACTTGATTTTTTTCTGGAGTTTGGGATCAAAGGTGTGTATGGGTTTTTCGTATGAATTGTTTTGGGAAGAACCTCTTTAGGTCTCTATGGGGATATGGGAGTTGATGGTCTCTTCTTGGGTCTTAGTAGCTGCTTTTGGTTTAGTTTGTGTGTCTATACTGGCACGTTGTTTCTTTTTAGCTTTGTTTTGTTTTTGCTTTTGTCTTTGAGTTACCCTTGTGATGTTTACTGTTGGTGTATAGCTTGAGGTGTTTTCTCACTTTTTATCTATACATGCCATCTTTCATTGATCAAAACAACCGTCACATGTTAATATATTTTTATTTATAAATTAAAAATCATTTACAAATACACGTTGTTCATGTTTATTGATATCTCAATCTAAAATTCATATATAATGATGTATTTTTATTTTATTTATATATAAAAAATTAAATTAAATCTAATATAACGTTTTTATATAATTAAATGGCTACAAGTTTTCTTTAAAAAAAAGATAGGATAATAAAAATGAACTTTTTTGAATTACGTATTTTTAAATATAAAAGTTACAAACATGATAATATATGAATTAGTTTTCTTATATCATTATTTTAATTCTAACAGATATTAATGATCAACCTTCACATGCAACACACGTGTACTTTTTGCTAGTATATACATATAATAGATGTTTAATTAACAGACAACTATTACCCAACATATAAACCTTCTTGTCTTAATCGAGAAAGAAAAAGATGTTTTAATTTCTCTCTCAAACAATTTATGGTTTCCAAGTACAAACAAAATCTTTCTTAAATCCAATAAACTTTCTATTAACAAATCTTTATCCTTAGTTAGGATTTTAAACTCAAGTAGGATTTTTAATATATTTATCCATAATGATAGAGAAAAGAGAGAGAGAGAGAGAAAGAGAGAGAGAGAGAGAGAGAGAGAGAGAGAGAGAGAGAGAGAACAAGTCTTGTAGTAAAAACTTAAAGCAGACTAGTATAGTCTTCAGACTAGTGTAGGAGATTGGTATAATTTATACTAATGTGTGGAATGTTAAATAATGACATTTTTTTTTGACAATGTTGATCTCAAATTCTATAAATTATCCAAAATTTATTTCAAAAGGAAAACCTTTGATTAAAAACAAAAGAAGAAGAAGAAGAATAAAAGAGAAACGCAAACATGAAGAAATTCCATATCCAATGTTTTGAATTAGGTATGCTGTGCTCACCTTCTTTTAGTGTGTGGCTAACATGGCCTTCCACTTGAGTTGGACTTTTGGGTTACAAAACATCCTTCCCTGCAAACACGGGCTGATTTCTGCTGAACACTTGCTCTTGACCTCCTTCCACAAATCAATATCCTGCAAAATTTCACAGTAAGGATGATTGACAACAAATTCACCTTTGTAGGTTTGACTGAAATTTAGAAAGTTTTAAAACATGGGAAATAATAAGCATAGTTCCCATCTTTGCTCTCTATCTCCATTCTCCATATGATGTGTTTGGGTAGCTCCATCACTGCTCTTCTTGTTCATTTCGGCTTTTTCCCAAATGGACCTATTCAAACAAGTTCCTGTCATAATAAACAAACTCCCGCAGACACAGTCATGCAATTTTTGCAATACCTTTTGTTTTATTAGAATAACACAGAGCAAAATTAGGATTATACACAAATATAGATAGAAAAGAAAACAAGGAATTGGTCAATCACATAATCGACATGTCGGCAAGGCTCCGGACTTCCCACAGGGGAGGTAGCAAAATCCATTCCTGTTGAGGTGAGTTATTATTGTCGTGGAAACCCTTTTTGTTAGGTACATGACATCTCTGCCCATGACTTATGTTTCCATGACGTAACAAATCAGTTAACTGAACTTTGTTTGAATGGAAATTCTACAGGCAAGAAGACACAGGAGTCGATGACGGACGCAGTAATTGATGCTTTTACGGGTCTGGTGCTGAAAGCTCTCATAAACCAGGTTCAGTACATTCTTCCGTTCCAGAATGAACTCGCGGAAATAAAAACAAAGCTTGATATTATGAAAGCCTTCCTCATGGATACGGACAAAGTCAGAAGGAAGTATGAGACACTCAAGGAAACCTTGAGTGCATTGAGGGAACTGATTTATGAAGCTGACGACTTACTCATAGATTGCATAATTCGAGCTGATTACAGCAAAAATGCTTCCTTCTGCTTTGACTTCTTGCCTAGTGAATTATATTTCCGGTATCAAACAAGAACCAAGTTAAAGGAAACCAGCATGCAAATAGAGAAGTTGGAACAAAACTTAAAAATTTACCTTACGCCAATTGTAGGGCAGATGAGCCGTGACGAAAACAGCAGCTTTCTGAGATGGACTTTACATGCTTTTGATCAATCAGAGATAATTGGTTTAACAGATGAAACAAAAAAGATTAAAAACTGGATGCTCCCCCCAAATGAGATATTACAGCAAGTTGGCATTGTTGGGATGGGGGGCCTGGGCAAGACCACCATCGCTCAAAAGATATTCTATGACAAAGATGTTGAACGTCGCTTTGAGAAGAGGATTTGGGTAACAGTATCACAAACTTTCAATAAGAAGGAGATCATGATGAACATGTTGAGACAATTAGGAGAGGATGGAAGTAGGTGCGATGTTCGTGAATTGTTGCTCAAGATCCATGCAGCCATCTTGAATAGGAAATATCTGATTGTCATGGACGATGTATGGAGCATTGACAGAACCTGGTGGGATCAGATGTATAATGGACTGCTAAAAACAACCGGATGCAACAGTTGCATCATTATCACAACCAGGATTGAAGAAACGGCAAGAAGCATGGGTGTTGATGAAAAAAAGATTCACAAACCCAAAGTTCTTGATGACGAGGAGAGCTGGTCATTATTCTGTAAAATTGCGTTTACAGCAACCCAAGGAGTATGCAAGAACCCTAGGCTAAAAGAGGTGGGTAAAAATATCGTTGAGAAATGCCGTGGTCTTCCACTAGCAATCAAAACGATTGGAGGATTGCTGAAACACGAAACTCAGTCTGAGAAGTGGGATCGGATTTGTGCAAATTTCCATTATGAATTGGGAAGCAAAGAAAACAATACTTCGGTTACGGCTTCTCTGCAACTGAGTTATGATGAGCTCCCACCTCAGCTAAAAAACTGCATGCTGTGTTTCTCAATTTATCCTGAAGACTCTGAGATTAGTACTGAACAGTTGGTCCATTGGTGGGTTGGAGAGGGTTTTGTCCAAGGAAAGGGCCAACAAACTGCAATAGAAGTGGGATTTGATTGTCTAGCAGGACTGATGAGCAGATGCCTAGTCGAAGTTGTGCGACGGAGGACTTATGATGGAAGAGCCTATAGCTGCAAGACACACGACTTGGTAAGGGATATGACCATTAAAATAGCAAGAGAAGTGGCATTCAGCAGCTTTGATGAAGGTGAAACATTGAGGCATAAACCTGCTCCAGATTCTCGCCGTTTAGGTCTTACAAGCGAAATGAATCTGCAGCCCTTGGAAAGCAATTCAAAGCTAAGGGCCGTGTTACTGATGACAGGTTCATTTTCCTTTAACAGGAATATGGCATTGGCCAGAGTCAATTCTATCAGGGTATTGGACCTCTCAAACAATAAGCTAGACACTACTTCTATTGGGGCTCTGTTTGTTTGGATCAGCTCACTGAAACGCCTAGCACATCTAAACCTACGTGGATCAGGCATGACAGAATTACCAAATTCAATTGGAAAGCTTCAGAACCTTCAGCTTTTGGTCCTGTCTGAATGCAATAATCTAGAAAAGCTTAATTCATCTATTGCAACATTAAAGAAGCTGATTGTCTTGGATATGGAGAATTGTCCTTCTCTGCACTACATACCCTCAGGAATTGGGAGGCTCTCCAATCTTCAAGAATTGTCTGGTTTCAAGCTAGGAAGATTGAAGGATGGCCGTCACCTTAAAGAACTCAAGGGTTTGATCGACCTTAGAGTGCTACGAATAAACATAAGTACCGATTGTGAAATTGCAGATGATGAACTGAAGGTACTATCACAGCTTGAAAAGCTTCAAGCTTTATCTATTAACACTAAAGGTTGTGACAAAAAAGTTCTACAGAAGCTGGATGAGCTTTCCCCTCCTCCACATCTTAAAGAGCTGTTCCTTTTGCACTACAATGGTGAAGCTACTCTAAAGTGGATAAACCCCACTTCATTATGTGAGTTGCGATATCTCTGTATTGAGAATGGAGGACTAATCCACATGAGCCCCAACTTCTGGGATAGCAAGGATATCAAATGGAAACTGGAGGGCTTACGTTTGATGCTCTTGCCAAGTTTGCAACTAGACTGGAAAACTGTGGAGAGGGAGATGCCTTCACTAAGGTATGTGGAGGTTAGCCACTGTTATGAATTGAAGTCATTCCCTTGTGATGTTAAAAATGTGGGAACCTGGAGGAAGAGAGAAGAAGAATAATTCTAGGATGACAAGATGAACATATGACCAACTCGAAGGAACATCGTTACAACACTATCATAGTATCATCTAATAGAAATTAGTGTTTCTCACTTCCCAGCTACATACATTGGTGGTCTACAGGAACAACAGTACCTAGCATATTTGTGCTTTTCTTTCTTTCTTTCTTTCTTTTTTGTTTTTTTTATGTGTTTGTGTGTGTGTGTGTGTGTGTGTGTGTCTGTTTGCTTAGTTTATTTTTAAGTGGCAATAAGGATAATGTGTTTTTTCTTCTTCTTTTTTTTTTTTCAAAATCATGATCTATAAATTGAAATGGCCTAGTGTGATCTGGGTAGTTACTGTGCAAGTAACTGCTGCTAAATTAAGTAAACCTTGAAAGAATAGAAAGATTTCCAACATGCCTGTGGCACTAGGTATTGATTTTTAAGCATATATGAGAACCAAAAGGATTGTAATAAGAAACTAACCAACCAACCTTGAAAACAATGTGAGGTTTCATGATGAAAGCATAAAAGCAAGCAAGCAAGTACCCTCGAGAGTAAGATTCAACACTCAGCCAAGGTAAATGTATTGTGTGACTATAACATAAAGTGAACATTACATCAGAGGAAAAAGAGACAAAAACACAACAAAAGATGAAAATCATGCATCAAACATATTATTGAACTTGGGTTCGACATGCACATTTTATGTCTCAATCATCTTTAGAAAGATCAATTCTCCAAAATGAAACTCAATAAAGCAAATATCCATTAATTCACCAATGTATAACATACAAATGATTCCAACAGTTTACAGGTTGAGTTGTTCAGATGCCATATTACAAATTTCACTTACATTTTATTTTCTAACCACTTAAGGTCACATTAAAACAGATTTATCCTTAACTATTTTTCAGCTTCTATATCAAAAGTATACTGAGGCTTTATATGGAGAGTATAACATTGAAAATATTGCTTCAAGATGGGCAAGAAACTTTCCTCAAGATCCTCCCTGCATCCATCTAACATTTTCCAGATCAAACTCATGTAGCACAAAACTCTGTTCCCTTAATCATAGACCAAAATATTCAAAATAGTAGGAGAGGGGAAGAATCAGGTACAAAGCCCTAGTTGGTAGGAAATATCAAGGAATTGAAAAAGTTTTGAGCACTAGTATCATGGAAACCATCTAAAAGAATCAGATGCTTAGTTAACTAGATAAAGTCTTGATGAAAATGTTGATATCATGTGTATGAAGGTACAAATGTACTAGCTAAATTCAGCACCATGACCAATGATTTGATTTCTCATACTATTTAAGCTTGATAAAAATGAAAAATATTTCCAAAACAAGAACATAATAGATTAGGTAATTCAGAGTTACTTCATATTAGAACCAGTCTCACATTGCACACTCAGACAATATTATTTTCTCAAGGATAAACTGCACTGCAAGCCTTACAAGAGATATTTTTCACAACACTTGACCTAAAGCTATTTAGCAGGGCTTTCTGACCTCCGATTCAACTATTTATGCAAGAGTATCACCAACACATAACAAGGAATGGTTCTTACAAGTTTACAGAAATACTCTCCTTCAGAATCATGACAAGAATGCCTGCAAACTAAAAACTGGAAAAAAGTAATGTAAGTAAAAATTTTGAAGTAAAGAAGGAAGACAAAACTTAATATTGGTATGACACATCCAATTCAGATTACCACATTCAGAAGCTGAGTCAGACTGAGTTGCCTCTTGTCTCGGCCTTCTCTGCTTGGAAGGAGGACCATCTTTTCATCTTTCATATCTTCTATCCACATGTCTCCAGCAATATGCTGCTTTGATTTACCCACCCCGGGTTGCTCAGTTGCTAAGGGCAAATAGGGGATTGTGTGGATTAGGCGCACGGTCTCAAGTTCGATTCCCCAGCTGGGCAGGTTCGGATTTAAACGGGAGGTCTTGGCGGTGGGTTGCTGCGCAAGCCTCCTACTTGGGATTAGTTGGGCCTAAGGTCTGGACACCCAAGTTATCAAAAAATAAATAAATCAATATGCTGCTTTGATTTATAAGTAGGATATTTGGGGGGAATTATCTCCCAATTTATATATTCATCTCCGGAAAGAAAAGAAAAAAAAAAAGAGGTCGCCAATCTACATGATCATCTATTTTACAAAAAACAACTACAAGATCATCTATCAAATGAATGGTTTGGGTATGCCATGTCATCACCCCAAGTGGCAAAAATAAGCAGGCCAGTCCGGTGGAGGACAATCAAGGGATAAATTACATTGACACCACCTTGGGTTTGGCATAATGGCAACAACTACCCCTCGAACCTTGGCCATCACAAGCACCTCCCCTATAGTTTGAAACTATGTTACAACAAGCCCCTTCCGTTAGTAACAGTCGATAAAGTAATGGAATATGCGCTTGTTAATTATATTAGCATGTTTAGGGATAAAAATACCCTTATATACTCCTTAATGATCTTAAAGGGCAAAACTTGTGCTTCTGTGGAATAAGAAGCAGCTTTGTAACATGGAGAGTTGTGAAAACCCCAACTATCTCTTATTATTATGGGGTAAATTAGTCAGTTGATTTTATATACTTTCATCATACTTAAAACTTAACGATTGATAGAGGGGTATTATGGTCAAATGAATCATTTCCATTACAAATCGCTATACCCCCTCTAGTTTGGCCCAACAAGGGTATTGGTTGTGATGGCCAAGGTTTGAGGAGTACTTGTTGCCACTATGTCAAACCCAAAGGAGTGTCAATGTAATTTATCCCTGATTTAACCTATTTAAGCCTCAATAATACATGTGCATTAGGTTTTGTCACATGTATTAATAGTCCTCCAATTTTTCAATGTTTCTTAGGTTTTGTAAATGAGTATGGCAATGTAGAAAATATTTTTGAGACTGAAACTTGGCATGTGCCCTGTGATGGGTTAAGAGTACACTGTACATGTAGAAAAGTTTTGTTCTCCAAATAAGATTCCACATATGAGTTACCTGCCTCACCAGATTTCCCTGTCTAGATCACATCATCATACAACTGTAACTCTTTAATATTGGACTCCCAATTTTCATTCTGACCAACAAAAGGATAGTATCCTCCTTGTGTACATTGGAGGATACTATCCTCCATACCTATGTATTCTGCTACAGATGCTTTAGATATACTATAATAAAATTTATCATTACTTGATCAAATATATATGTGTGTGTGTGTGTGTATAATGACTATGACTCAATAAATTGAATAATTATAAATTAAAACAACATCTTTTTACTTGTAAATATAACTTTTATATTTTATTTGTGAATTGAAATTTTAATTGCTTTACAAGTTCAACAAAATAACAACTTTTTAGGTCGTATTTGGTTTTGTAAATTTCGTTATGAGCAATAAAAGAAAATTTGAAATAATTAAATAAATAGGACAATTATGGCTAAAATATCCACCAATGAAGGGCTCAACTTTCTAATTCAAAATTTTTAAAATAATTATATATCTATTTATTTGTAGTTAGAAATCTTATTTATTTTAAAATTTTAAATAAAACTAGAATTTCTTTATGCCACCTTTGGTTTTAATTTTGGATTTTCAAATTTTCGTTATGACCAATTACTACTTGATCGTTGTTTGAATGATTTTGACGGATAGAATAAATGCTAGTATTCAAGCCCAAAGGGACTTTAACACAAATACCTAAATACCTTTTCAATTTAAAGGAATTAGTTTTTCGTATATAAAACTATTTAAGGATTGCAAGTTTAATTATGAAATAAAAAATAACGAAAAAAAATCAAAGATTATTATGAACAAAAATATCAATTAAATTGTATGATAAAACCTGTAACTTTAGTTGTACTATTTAAACTATAATATTTATTTAAGACTTTTTTTAAGAATAAGAATAAAAAGTAATGTATTAAAAAAATAAGAAAAATTTTCAAAATTGCTTCTTCTTTTTTTTTTTTTTTCTTTCAGTAGTAGTAGTAGTAGTATGATACAATATAATTCGTTTGTTTATGTCTACTATATGTAATTTTCTTAGTAGTGTGATAAGATCACCCGTTCCCTAATAACCCACAATTCAACAGCTCTCCCCGGGATTCCTTTTGCACATTTGTTGGTGCTAACAGGAGGATTCAAGTTCATTGTTAATACACTGTAAATTAGTAAGACACCAAAAAAGTTTTATTATCTAATAATGCATAAAAGATGTTTATGAAGAAATATAATAAATGACCCCAGATACTAAACGATGAAAATGAAAAAACAATAATCATAATCTAACACAAGACAATTTGATGGAAAGGATAAATAAGAATCAAACTGACCTGATCGAGGACTGAAAATCACTTGACCTTCCGGCTTACAATCTGAAGGATCTTCAACGAGAAAACAGAGCGAGCTGCTTATGTTCATCCCCAATATCGAAAAGAATGAGACCTGATGATGCCTCTGATGGATAACCACAGAAATAACTCTTCTTGAGAGAAGAAAACCAAGAATCAGAAGCCCTAAGAGTGGTAGAGACTCTGTGAAGCGACACTGAAGAAGAACCTCCATGGATTCTGCTGTTGAAGAAAAAACAAGACGCGGACAAATCAGGAGAGGTTCATCAGACTGCGTTTCGCCCGGCATATACAAGTACTTATTGCAGCTTATAGCTTATATAAGCACTTTTTAAAATTAAATATGTGTTTGGCTGCACTTATGGGCAAGTGCTTACCTATAAGCACTAGAGGAAGGCTACATAAGGAGATTATTTCACAACTTTAATAATCTTTTTAAAATACCTACTTTACTTCTAAACTTTCATAAATACTTAAATAAATGTTATTTTTAAACTTTAATAATATTTTTATAATACCTATTTTACCCCTAAAATTTCATAAGCAATTAAATAAATGTATTTACAAACGTTATTTTCTTCAAATAAGCAGTTTATTGTTGTTGTGGATAAGTGTTCCCATTGAGCAACTTATCCAATGAGTGCTTATCCATAAGCATAAGCCGCGCCAAACGCAGCCTAGCTTTGTTGGTCGGACTTGTATAAGTGCTTATTTCAACTTGTACAGCTTATTAAAGCAGTTTTAAAAATGAAAAGTGTGTTTGGTAACTCCTAATGGGTAAGTGCTTACCCATAAGCACTAGAGAAAGGCTACCCATAAGAGGAAGCTACTGTTATCACTTATGTGAGAAGCTATTTCTAAACTTTAGTAATATTTTTATAATACCTATTTTACCCCTAAACTTTTACAGGCGCTTAAATAAATGTTATTTCTAAACTTTAATAATATTTTCATAATACCTATTTTACCCCTAAACTTTCATAACTACTTAAATAAATGTATTTACCAGACGCTATTTTCTTCAAATAAGTGCTCCCATTTGAGTGCTTATCCAAAAGCAAAAGTCGAGACAAGCACAACCTAAGGGATGGAGGTGTTAGGACTTTCTGGAACGATCGAGCCATGAAATTTCTATGCTCGAGTGGGGGTATTACCTCGACCCAATATGTTCTGCCACAGTATCAATCTAAAATCCTAGAAGATATATTACTTCTAAACTGCTTCCACCTTAACCGAAGTATTTTCTGTCACTAGTCTATATGACATAAAATAATTGGTGGGCATACGACCTCATCTGGGCATATAATTTTTTTTTTCCAATTTCTCATATTAGGTTAAGAAAACATTAGACTTTTCAAACAAAGCTTTGACAACTAAATAGAAGATAGTATTCCGAATGTTTGACAAGTACATAACACTAGCATTCTGAATAAATGATTAAAAAAATATCATTCCACTGAACCAAGTGATCATGAAAGTAAACTCACCCATTGATACAAGCTCATAAGATATATTTTTATGGATACACAAGATAAAATCATAATAATCTAATATATTGATGATGAGGTCGGGTTTTATTGAGCTGGGTGAAGAAGGCCCGAATCTGGTACAAAATATTTGATGGGTTTAAAATTGAACTCAAGCCCAAAAAAATAGGTTCAACCCATCCTAAAGTTACTTTGGGCTGAGCGGGCAATGGGACGGCCGTACATATTGACAATCCTAGTTATTGGACCACATGAGCCTAAAACCCATTAGTTATGGATCTATTAAACCCATGAGTTGGGTATACAAAAATGTTTTAAAAAAAAATTTAATACCTATTAACCATAAAAACGTAATTATTTTATTTTTATGAATAACTAGTAATAATGTACGTCCGTTGCACGTGATAATAGTGTACATACAACCTAGGAGACCGATGCAATCAAATACTTATAAACTATTCAAATATATTTGTATTAAATTAATAAAATCTTTATTTATCAAAAAAAAAAATTAAGTTGGCAAAATGATAATATTTATAAGATACTTCCTTTAGAACTGTTTCTTTTTAATCTTAAATTT
>JAUPMG010000005.1:4697512-4708078 GCA_031762675.1 Pachysandra terminalis
GACCATTTTAGTCCTCTTATTGTGATAACTAATTTGATAATCTCTTAGACGATTGCTATGTTCTTAAGGGTTTGTGACTTTTCCTTTGGTATTAGTCGATATGTTTTGTTGATTCATCATTTAGTTATAAAATCTTAATGACTTATAATTTTTTATTTTAATTTTAGAATCAATCAATTATTATTTTATCATTGATTTGGTAGGTGATTGGCAAAGTTTGCTACAATTATCTTGTTCCTGTAGTTAATTCTGGTTTCAAAGTGCATGCTTATCACTTTACTTTTTATCTCTTATTGTTTAATATAGTTTGCTACTTCCATCAAATAGAGTAATGATTAATCCAAAATTGAAAGTGATTATTTGTATCCAAACTGTAAGCAAAACTGTTGGATCCCCTCAGTATAACTCTCTGCAGGGAGGCCAATGTTTGATTAGCAACCAAGTTCAGGGACTTCTCTCTCTGAAGGGTGTATTACTTATTGCATAATTCCAAGTCATATTGAACTACCTAAGGCATCATGCTTTGTTTGTGAATACTTCATGCTGTTGTTGATCAATAGCAGCTAAAGGTCCTGCAAATACAACAAGTAGCTCACCTGCAAAAAGAATATCAAACCACTTTAATTGCAGTAATCCCATAATTCAAAATCCACAAAACAGTACCCAACTGAACCTATGAATATTGCCCCCACCATAAAAAAACCCTTCATAGCTGCCAAGAGACTTCAATGTTTTCATTATTTTCTGTGGGTCCTCTTTAATTGAAGGTGTGGCTTTCTTCCCAGTTTGTGATAAATTTTAACTGAAATTTCTAGAGGAAAAATATAGTCAAAATGAAGTCTGTCTAACCTCTGGCCTCTGAAGATCCTCATGATACATCTTTCACAGGAATGAATAACATAAATTTCAAATAAATCAAAGTGACTAAGAATAAATTTGAAGTTTCATGTCCATAATGTTGTTTTCTAAGTATATTCTTTATATATTCTCTTTTGCATGCATAGGCAAACGCAAGAATTGAAAGCGACGTTTTTGGAGGGCTCACAGGACAGCACGACTCGTGATGACGTATACTCTCGGGTCATGGGATCCGAACATCTCGGACGGGTCCGCGGGATGGGGTTTGGATATACCCCAACCCGATTGTAACCAGGGTCCTCCGGACGCCAGGATAGCATGAGTCGAGAGGTGGGGATCTTATTAGGGTCCACCCATGTTAGGTGGATGAATTGATTATAGGAGAAGACAAAGAGTTTTTTGGGGAATCAAAGTGCCTTTGTTAGGGAGACAAAGGGTCTTTTTTGGGAAGACTAAGAGGTGGAAGAATTTAGACATTTTTCATTTCATCTTCTTCTTCTATATAAAGGTTGCTATGACGTGTGTATTTTGTGAACAAGAGAGAGGAAGTACTGGTAGTGAGTTGTAGGGAGAAAACGGGGTGAGCAAATTACAGGGTTTGTAATCGGAGTGTTTTTTGCTCCTCTTGTATTCTACTACTTGCTCAGAATGAAAGTGTACTCCGTGGACGTAAGCAGGTTTGTGCCGAACCACATAATTCTCTGCGTTCTTGTGTGTGTGAGTTTGATTCTTTGCACGGAGTTCCCCAACAAATCTCTGCCTTGTGAGTGGAGAGGAGGTGACTACCCAGCTCGCTCAGAAGGATGATGAGATTGCTCGACTAGCTGCTACCCAGGCTCAGAGGGATGAGGAGTTTGCTCAGCTATCTACTGCCCAGGCCCAGAATGCTGATAAAATGGCTGCATTAGAGCGCATGATATTTAGTATAAGGGGTCAGGTAAAATCTAGATCTTATATCTATAGTCTTTATTTATATTCGATTTTTATTTTCTATAAGCATGATAACTAAATTGGTTTATATAATATGTATTGTAGGGTGGAGGAGATTAGCAGTGGCCTGGAACGTTCATGATCGACATTTTTCTAACCTTTCTAGATGTTGGGATGCTGTGATTCATATGTAGGCTTTTGTGATGTAATTTATTTGTTCTTTTTTCTTTTCCGTTTTCTGTTGTCGTTTCCCCTACTTGGGGAAACTTTGTATTTCTATCTCTTCCCCTTTATAAAATTTTCATTATTCATCAAAAAAAAAAAATTACATTTGTGTCTATTGTTGTATATATTTTTACAGCTTTACTTTGTAAGTTTAATTAATAGACTTGAATTGTGTGTTTATTCTTGTACAAGTTAAATTTCTTGTAGGTTTAAGATCACTTGAACTGTGCAGAGGCCATGGTTTGCTTGTAGGTTTTATAGACTTGAATTGTAGTGTTTGTTTTTTTACGGGTTTATTTAACAGGTTCGTAATCTTGGAGAAATAGGGAGATTTTTTTTTTTTTTCAAAAAAAATGACTATTAATGACGGTTTTATATAACCGCCATTCGTGCGAACTAATGCTCGGCGATTTTATGGAACCACCGTCCATAACAAACTTAACCGTCGTATTATTAGTATTTGCCGAGAGTTAGTTTGTAAACCGTCGCGGACTAGAGGACAATGGTCGACAGCTCTAAACCGCCGCCTAATAGAGGAAAATGGACGGCGGCTTACAGCCGCCGTGGAATAGATGCAAGTGGTCGGTGGTTAGTTTGTAAACCGCCGATAATACCTACCACGACGAGTGCTTTCTCAGGGGTTCTTGTAATGGCCGACAATAGATTAAATGGCGGTTTGTATGGTTTGGTTGTCGGTAAAGACCTGATATTTGGCCACCACCACTCCACCACCATCAGTTTGGTTGCCGGTAAAGACCTGATATTTGGCCACCACCACTCCACCACCATCATCACCATCTGTTGATGGTAGTGGTGGTTGTGATGATGATGATGCCGATTGAGTGGTGGTGGTGGTATGAGGGGTTTCTCTTCATATGGAGAGAGAGAGAGGGTGAGGACAATTTAGGTATTTATTTTTTTTAAGAAGCAAATACCATATCAATATGCTTATTAAGATCAAAAGGCAAATATTTTTGCATGTTTGGGAAGAGAATTATTTGGGTACTCTTTAGCAATAACTTATGTAATGTAAGGGAAATAGGTAATTTCCCCAACTATTTATTCCCTTTCGGTCTGTAAACTGATTGGCTGTTCTTCGATCTCAATAAAGGCCGCAGAACAGATCAGATGCTCTCTGCCCTTCCCGCCGTCGGAAAATGGTTTCTCTTCCCGCCCTGTAAGATGGACAGACATGTACAGGCTCTGCTAAACAGGCTATCTTGCGTATCCATCACCATAGCCACCCTCACTCTCCTCCTCCTCTTCATCCAAACACCAGACACCTGCATCTCAGACTCCGATCCAAGAACCCATATAAGATTCCCCAAATCCTCCTGCGATTCCACTCACCGTCAACACGTCGCCGTCGAGCAGAAGAACAAACGCCTCTGGTCCTCCAACGATTGGCGAAAGAAAGTTGATTCGTTCACCGAATTCTTCAATGGAATCCGAACCCTAGGTTTCCTCACCAATCACTCCAGGGTCCTCTGTGTATCGGCCGGAGCTGGCCACGAAGTAATGGCGCTTTCTCAGACGGGCGTGATCGATGTCACCGGAGTCGAACTCGTCGATTCGCCGCCGCTGGTGAGCAGAGCCGATCCTCATAATCTCCCCTTCTTCGATGGTGTCTTCGATTTGGCTTTCAGCGCTCATCTCGCCGAGGTTTTGTTTCCGTCTCGGTTCGTTTCCGAGATGGAAAGAACGGTTCGACCAGGTGGGATTTGTGTTCTAGCTGTCGAGCAGTGCTCAGGTGAGGAATTGCAGGAAATTAAGAATTTGTTTCGGAGATCGATCTTTGTTGGTACTCAAAATGTTACCTTGATTGGATTGGAAATGACTCGAATTATAATGAAAAATAGGAATCCTCCTTGAATTATTTCAATTTTTTTTTATTAAGTTTCTTGTGGCATTAATTTTTCTCATATTTTTGTTTCTTTGATTCATATATATCTGATAATGGTTGAGAATTGGTGGGATGCAGTGGGATTATAGTTAGCCAAATTGTTATTTTTTCTTTTGTGCGTATTAATATAGAATGCTGATCCTCAACATTAAATTTTTCTGCCAAATCAAGTTGCAATTGTTGTTTTCCATGTTATAGAATGCTGATCCTGAATAACTCCTATCTTAGTTTACAAGTGTTAAGAAACTTCTCAGATCGTCCAATCCAGACGATATGACTTGGTTTCGTACAAGTCAGATTGGACGATCTATATTGGATCATTCAGCACCCCTCAAAGGGTTTCTTTAAAAAATAAAAAATAAAAAAAAATTGAGTCATGTTTTGGATCGGCATTGCCGATCCAACTCATATCAGACCGAGTTTGAACACTATGCACAGCGCCGCACAGGGTCTATAATATGAATTTAGCCGTGTAGGTTGAAACCATAGAAGTTGAACTATTTTTTTCTTAGTTTAAAGTTCTTAGTTTAAAGATGTGTCAAGGAATATGGAACTTATCAGGTGGTATAGAGTTTTTTGATATTGTGCTTCTCATTCATATTCTTTCTACTCTTCTTCATGTGAGTCATGATGAACCAAGAATTCAGGTTGCAAGGGAGATCTAGCTCACCACTTCCCTGAAATGCTTGTATAGGTCTCTGTAACCCAAATGGTATTAGCTAACTTTATTGTATCACCTATTGGGAGACTTGGTATTCTCTTCGAAATGCTCCATTCTTTATCCTTTTTAGTCTTTCCACACGTGCACCTCTTTATCCGTATCTTTGCTTGCCGAACATTTACTCCATATATAATACATGGTCTAATTGCAGTTTAATGAGATTTATTTCAGATTGATTTGGATTGTGTCAGTGACAACACTCTAGAATTGCATTTGATTGTAATTGTTGTTGACTCAATTTGCCTTGAGTTCTTTTGATGTATACACATACATATATTTATGCGCTTATGTATACCTAGAAGCGCTTAAAAATCTAAAAATACCATTCTGAAAACATAGTTAAAAACCATGTAAAAATTCCATTCTGTTCTTTCATATGAAACCAAATTATGATAAGGTTATAATTTAAATTAAAAAAAAGAAACTTCCTATTGTATTTAAATTTCTCCTAATATTCTAAAATCTGTTCTAACAAAAAATCCCTATTTTATCTTCTTGGTTCCTCGTAACTTGAAAGACCATCTATATCATAGACATGGAAGCACATCGTCTGTGATATTTTGGTGCTATATTTCCTGCGGTACCAATCACATGACACCAAGTAAGCACAACAAACCGTCAATCTAAAACCCCAAAAGACATTAACCCTAAACTGGCTTCCACCTTAACTGGAGTAACTGGTTACCGGTTCGGTTGTTGTGTGCATGGTAGCAAGAGATTGGTACCCACCCCTTCTTGCTAAATTGTCTGCAATGTCATTAGCAGATCTGCTCACCCAAACAAATGAAGTGTTCATTTGGGCAGTAATTGCCCTCTCCAACCTAATAGCACACTCAGATTTCTATGAACCAACAATTCCACCTCTTATCCATTCAATAATCATTGATGAGTCTCCTGTTATGATTTAGTTTAAGTGCAGTCTTCTTACTTCTTTGGAATGGACTCAGCCTTGGCCCTAATTGCTGTCTCATCTCTTAAGGGGCCAGGATACATGAGCAAAATTTGTCCATTATAATTCCTAAAGACTCCTTCCACTCTTGATTTCCTGGATTCTCCAAAGAGCATCTATCAAAATTAAGCTTTACAGAACCTTCTGGGGAACACACTTGACTAATTTTTTGTTCAGCATGATCAGTAATTCAGTTCTTTTCAGGTTGCCAACTTCAAATACTCATCCCTTCCATGAGAGATTATATTAATGTTTCCCCAGACCCTTGCATTATTATTATTATTTTTTTTTTGATAAGTAAAGTTGTGATATTGTTTAAGTAAAAGCTGTGAAGAAAACAATTTCAGGCCACTCATGCCATGTACAAGTATGGACATCCAACTATATGTCAACCCCCTCTCCTATGTTCTCTATCAGTGAACCACGCTACTGTAGTTCTCCCCACCTTATTTACAAAATCTGCAAACTCAATATCACTAAATTCACGGAATACCTTTGCCCACTGAAAAAGAAGGGCAATAGCTCTATATCTGAGATCTTCACTCCGCAGCTCCTTGCCTTCAAACACATTATTGTGCACATAGTAACATAAGCATTCAATTGTTCCTTCAAACAAACTGTTTCATCAATATGTTCTCGAGGTGATTTACAAGACAATAATAAAGAATCCTTTGTGAATCCCAGAATTGTTAACTCTTCAAAGTCGAATATGTTTTGAAACTACGAGTCACTGAAGTTAATATTGAAGACATATGTAAGTATTGTTGAAGAGGACCAACGCAAATCATACTAACTTTTTAGTAAGGTGCACCTAATCAAGGTGCAAAGGTTTCTCTTCTCAGAAGCTGGAAACTTCAAATTGGTGCAATTCCTTAATAGGAAGATAATCTGGAAATTCATGTAACACTTTTCTTGATCTCTGGTACTTGAGACTGTAAAATGGAGTTGGAAACCTATCTGGTTGATTCCAGCCTGTGGGTAGAACCTTCACGCAGGGGATGGACAAATTCACAAGATGAAGTTCTAGGTTACTTTATCCATTTAAAATGGTAAAAATGAGAAGCAGATCAGACCTGAACACACCAACTAAACTATGCCAGAGCTTCACGATGGTTCAGATCTTTTAGGAAGTGAACCTAGAAAATTTCCCCCTAGTCACGAGTCTGCAAAGTACTGTTTTATATCAGTTGTCACATCAACCAGAAGATATGTGTTCCTAATGGAAGTTTCCCTTGAGTATCTTTCTCCTATTATCAAGGTTAATAGATCTGTAGCAGAGTGTTGAGACTAGAATTTGTTGGTTCCACCTGTAGATGGAGTCACTAAAATGAACTTTGGTGGCTCTTCTATTGGGAACCCAGGCCCTTCGGGTGTGGGAGGAATGTTTAGGGATTCTATGGGCCATGTTCTACACATTTTTCTTGGGTCCTATTGGAGAGGGGGACTTTACTAGGGCAGAGATTCATGCGACAGTAGCAGGCTTGAAGGAGGCAGTTGCACAACTGTTTAGTCACATAGAGGTGGAGGGGGATTCATCTTCAGTTATTTCGTGGCTAAAGACAGGGAAGATCCATGCTTGGCGTTATGACCATCTTATACTGTTGGCTCGGTTCCTAAGCTTTGAAAGGGTGGTTGCTTTCAGGCATATCCATAGGATAGGGAATCCTATGGCGGACAAGTTAGCAAGAGAAGGGGTGTTAAGGGCAGAGTATTATGCGGGACCTCCAAGTGAGGAGTTGATCGAGGAGTGAGAGTGACAGCTTGGGGACTGTGTTTTGATGCTGCTTTGCGGGTATAGGTTCTGTTGCTCCACATTGTTGGGCAAGCGGCTTCCTTTTGTACGTAGACTTGACTTTTCTGCTCATGCCTTGTGTTTCTGCTTATGTTTTGCATGGTTTTTTGGCTCTCAGGATCACATTTTGATATCTGTTTAGTTTCTCCTACTTTGATGATTAATGAAAATTTGTGTAAACTATCCAAAAAAAATAAAATAAAATAATAGATCTGTAGCATATCATATGTTTATCCCACCCATCAGCATCCCATTTCGATCAAGTTAATATACAGGCAATCTTGATTCATAGTCAAGAACTTTTGGGGAATGGGAGAAGGCATTTGAAGACTAAATTTCCAAATGAATCATAAGTTCCAAGTAGATATTTAGATATTGAATGGCTTAAAATTTACAGAAATCAGTTTCGATAATGGATTGCGATAAACATCAGGGCTAATCAGAGACGAAGGTGAAATTTAGATAACATGATTCTTGGCACAGATTGGATAGATAAACATCCGGGCATTACTCTGGGCTTCGAGGGAGGCTCTACTTTCTTGCTTTGGAATGTGAACAATAAAACCCAGAACATGAAGCGAGCATGACACAGTTTTTTTCCTTCATCAGTTACTGCAAAGCTCCTACATGAAGAGGCTGGAGAGTCGAAATCAAGCATATGCTGAGAGAAGGCAAAGCCTAATTGGATTTCTCATCCAAAGAAAGTATCTCTAAGGTGCGTAGTTTTGTTACATTAGATAAGTCTCCTCAAGTTTAAACTCAATTGTTTGGTGTATGTTATAGGAGTTTAAACTCCAAGGCTATACCTCTCTATGCAACGGTTATGATATTAACAGGGATTAATACAAGAATGAGATTTTGGCAAAAGAGATGCGAACAATCGACGCTCTTATGGAGTCATAAACAATCTGCTATTCCATGAATCACTTCCTCCAAATTTAGTCTCAACATCATTGGAAAACTTCACAGTATAAGCATATTTTCATTTCCCTTTGTTATTTACGTCCTGGTAAGGGAATCCTGCAGGTAATCAAAATCTAGTTCCTATGATGCTCAGAAGTTCCAGTTGTTGAAATTAAATGTGTTTGAAAACTTGATTTCAGAATCTTCCCTGGAATAATTAGAACTGCAATAAATTGTAAAGCAATGGCATCAACAATAATGATGAAGCGGTCTGATGAATCATTTCGGACGTGTATCATGCTCTTAACGAAGGACAATTCCAATTTCAAGATACAATGCTTAGGCTGCGTTTGAACCTGCTTGTGCGTATGAATAAGCATTCATTGGATAAGTTGCTCAATGGGAGCACTTATCCACAGAACAATAAATTGCTTATTTAAGGAAAATAGCGTTTGGTAAATACATTTATTTAAGTGCTTATGAAAGTTTAGGGGTAAAATAGGTATTATAAAAATATTATTAAATTTAAAAATAACATTTATTTAAGTGTTTATGAAAGTAGGGGTAAAATAGATATTTTAAAAATATTACTATAGTTGTGAAATAGCTTAATGCATAAGAGCTTGGGACTTCTCTTTATGGGTAGCCTTTCTCTATTGCTTATGGGTAAGCACTTACCCATAAGTATTACCGAACACATTTAATTTTAAAAAGTGCTTATATAAGCTATAAGCTGCAATAAGTACTTATAGAAGCCGGGCCAAACGCAACTTTAGCTTCAAATCATTTATAAGCAATACAATGCTTCCTCTGTTAATATCATTTATAAGCAATACAACTGCTTCTCCCATTGATTTACACACGTGAATTTCAAATGAGTCCACCATATTATTGGATCATGTCATAACTATTAATCTGTCGGTCTAATCAAAATCCTTAACGTTTTTGTCTCATAAGAGTTACTTTGTCAACAAGTTACCTCGTTAGAGGATAGAAAGGTCTCTTTTCATTTGATTATGGCTAACTAATACGAGATGGTCAATTCACCAGGCTAACCACGACAAGAGGGTCAACTCGTTAATAGGTTAAGACGAGATAAAAGGTTTATCTCCTTCGATGGGCACGTTATGAGTTTGTCACTCTCAAAATACTCGATAAAAAGACTTAAAAGACTTACTTTGAAGAAACTCCTATAAAAAGAGGCCTTCAAAAGAATGTATACAATTTATTTTGAAGGAAACACCCTCATATAACATCATTTACAAAGAATTTATAAGACTCATTATTGCATTTAAGGACAAATTTGAAGGAACCCATTATATATGATTTCTCCGAGTTCAATTCAAAGTCACTTGAGTTAGTTGTTTAACCTAGAACCTTAAAGAATTTTATGATAACTCTACCTCACAATGACGATGGCCGTGAAAATGAATTGCTTGTTGAAGGTCTTAAATTTAAGGTCTTTATGTATGGGTAATTTGACTATGTTGGCTCATTGTGTACACAGTTGTTCTGATTACCTTCGAAGGAAGATGCATTAACATACCAAAAAGGGTTCTCTTGAAAAAGAAAAATGTTTGAAATATATGTGTTGTAGATTTCAAAGAACTCCTCTATTCAAAGATTATTGCAATAAGTCCCAAAACTACCTGCTAAACCCTCAACAATTAATACACACACACATACACACTATATATATATTACTATTAGAAGAATTTACCTTCTTAGTAGAGCTGGCAAGGGTTTGGGTCGGGTTGACATAGGATATCAATAGCATGACCCTAAACCCGAACGTGCTCGTTTAATAAACGGGTTGAGATTACTCAACCCGCTCTAACCCGTCTAACCCGTCTAGTTTATTTTATTTTATTTTTTTAAATTCCTCCCAGCTAGTTGAGAATCGTCCCAAGCGTGCTTTGTTGCCGACCTCAGAAGAAGGAAGGGGAGAGGGAAAAAAATTAGGATTGAAATTGAACATCAAATCAAAACCCTAATCTGTGGAGAATAAAGAGGGTGTTTCTAGGTTTCTGTGGTAGTGCGACTGGTTGATTTGGGTGATGGATTCGAGATGTTGCCGGATGATCTGAGTGCCGTTGTCGACGAATACTGTCAAGCCCCGAAACCCGGCACGACTTCCCATGTGAAAAATGACATGAATCTCGAGACGCGACCTTCGGGATCCATTGCTGGACTGCGGATTCACATCATACCAGGCATGAGATAACTCAATTTAATCCATAAAAGCAGAGTATAAATAGCGGAAGTAAAACCTACGTTATTACATC
>JAUPMG010000005.1:4708178-4723504 GCA_031762675.1 Pachysandra terminalis
CCCCCCCCCCCCCCCCCCCCTAATGCAGTTCTTTTTAGGTTGTCACTTCAAATACTCATCCCTTTCATGAGAGTCTATAGTAATGTTTCCCAAGACCATTGCATTCTTGTGCATATAGTAACATAAGCACCCCATTGTTCTTTCAAACAAACCTTTCATCAGTGTGTTCTTGAGGTGATTTACAAGACAATAATAAAGAATCCTTTGTGATTCCCATAATTGTTGTTCTTCAAAATCGAATATGTTTTGAAACTACGAGTCACCGAAGTTGGTATGTACTGAAGACATATAAGTATTGTCGAAGAAGACCAATGCAAATCATACTAACTTTTTTGTAAGTTGCACCTAATCAAGGGGAACAGGTTTTTCTTCTCAGTTGAAAACTTCAAATTGGCGCAACTCCTTAATAAGCAAGATAATCTGGAAATTCATGTTTCACTTTTCCTGATCTCTGGTGCTTGACACTTTAAAGTGGAGTTGGAAAGCTGTCTGGTTGATTCCAGCCTGTGGTTAGAACCATGGTTTCACGGATCGGACGATATCGGTCCGTATTGGCCGGTCCAGTTCCAACCCGCGATACAAAGACTTGTATCGCCGAGTTATGGTCTTGTGGCCGGTCCCGCCGGTCCGTGACCGGTTCCGGCAGTCCGACGACCGGTCCCTCCGGTCCGGCAGTCCGGCTACCGATTCTGCCGGTCCGGTGACCGGTCCCGCCGATACCACCTGTCCAGTGACCGGTCCCGTCAAGTCCGGCCCGGGTCTGAAATTAATTTTTTTTTTTTTTTTTTTTTGTTTCCTGTACCGGATCCGGACCGGCCGGTATCAGTCCGGATCGGAACCGGATGGGATCGGTCCGGCGTTCGGTTCCGGTATTTTAAACCTTGGTTAGAACTTTCACGCAGGGGATGGACAAATGCACAAGATGAAGACTAGGTTACTTCACCCATTTAAAATGGTAAAAATGAGAGGGAGATCAGACCTGAACACACCAACCAGACTATGCCAAAGCTTCACGATGGTTCATATCTTTTAAGAAGTGAACCTAGAAAATTTCCACCTAGTCATGATCTGCAAACTATTGTCTTATATCAGTTGTCACATCAACCAGAAGATATGTGTTCCTAATGGAAGTTTCCCTTGAGTATCTTTCTCTTATTATCAAGGATAATAGATCTGTAGCATTGTGTTCAGACTAGAATTTGTTGGGTTTCACCTGTAGATGGAGTCATTAAAATGAACTTTGATGGCTTCTATTGGGAACCCAGACCCTTCGGGTGTGGGAGGATTGTTTAGGGATTCTATGGGCCATGCACTAGACATTTTTTGGGGTCCTATTGGATAGGGGGACTCTACTAGGGCAGAGATTCATGCTATAGTAACAGGCTTGAAGGAAGCAGTTGCACAACGGTTTAGTCACATAGAGGTGGAGAAGGATTCATCATCGTGGCTAAAGACGAGAGATCCATCCTTGGTGTTATGACCATCTTTACTGTTGGCTTGGTTCCTAAGCTTTGAGAGGTTGGTTGCTTTCAGGCAGTATCCATAGGGCAGGGAATCGTATGGCGGACAAGTTACCAAGCGAAGGGGAGTTAAGGGCGGAGTATTATGCAGGACCTCCAAATGGAAGTGTTGATTGAGGAGAAGTGAGAGTGACAGCTTGGGGACTGTGTTTTGATGCTGCTTTGCGGGTATAGGTTCTGTTGCTCCACATTGTTGGGCAAGCGGCTTCCTTTTGTACATAGACTTTACTTTTCTGCTCATGCCTTGTGATTCTTCTTATTTTTGTCATGGTTTTTTGGCTCTCAGGATCACATTTTGTGATATGTGTATTTTCTCCTACTTTGATGATTAATGAAAATCAGTGTTAACTATCAAAATAAAATAAAAAAAAAAAATAATAATAATAATAGATCTGTAGCACAGATCATATATTTATCCCACTCACCAGCATCCCATTTCGATACAATTAATATACAGGAAATCTTGATTCATATTCAAGAACTTTTGAGGAATGGGAGAAGGCATTTGGAGACTAGATCTCCAAATGAATCAAGCTGTAAGATCTTTGTTAAGAATAAGTTCCAAGTAGATACTTTGATATTGAATGGCTTAACATTTGCAGAAACCAGTTTCGATATTGGATAACGATAAGCATCAGGGCTAATCAGAGATGAAGGTGAAATTTAGATAAGATGATTCTTGGCACGGATTGGATAGATAGATATCAGGGCATTACTCTCGGCTTCGAGAATGTGAAGAATAAAACCCAGAACATGAAGCAAGTATGACGTAGATTTTTCCGACATCCGTGACTGCAAAGCTCCTAAATGAAGAGGCTGGAGAGTTGAAATAAAGCATGTGCTGAGAGAAGGCAAAGCCTGATTGAACTTCTCATCCAAAGAAAGTATCTCTAAGGTGATTATGACTAACCATTATGAAATGGTCAATTTATCAGGCTAACCACCACAAGAGGGTCAACTTGTCAATGGATTACGACGTGATCAAGGGTTTATCCTCTTCGAATAACATTTTATGGATTTGTCATTCGATAAAAGGCTTTTTACTTCGAAAGAACTCCTGTAAAAAGAGGCCTTCAAAGGAATGTATACAGTTTATTTCGAGGGAAACACCCTCGGATAACATCACTTACAGACACACTCTATGAGACTCATTACTGTACTTAAAGATAAATTCGAAGAAAAAACATTGTTTGATTTCTCTGAGTTCAATTCAAGGTCACTCGAGTTAGTTGTTTAACCTAGAACCTTGAGGCTGTGTTTGGATACTAAGAAAATGCGAGAAAGACGGTTGAAAAAGAAAAGAATGTGAAAAGAATGAGAAAAGAAAGTGAAAATAACTTTCCTGATCCTGATTGGATGTTGCAAGAAAATTGCACGACTTTTAATGGCAATCATGTAATTGTGTGTTTGATTAGCAAGAAAATCATAAGAATCCTGAACATAATTTCCAAATTTGCCCTTATACCATAAGCTATATTTATGCTGTTAAATATTTATTTAGCATATTAAGCCTAAAAAAGTATTATTATAATGACATATAATCACATAAGAAGTTTATATCACATGTAGGACCCACAATATTATTGAAGTGCAGCCTCATGATAGAACTATTGTATCATGGATTGGTATCAGACCGATCTTGGCTGATCTCGGTACGAACCGGCCGGTATCGATCAGACCTGTTCGATCCTTGAAACCTTGAACAGTACACTACCTTGGTGCCACCACGCAAGGTTTTTATTCTCGGGATCCAGTCCGATCCCGATCCGAATCGTCGATCCGGTACTGGATTGGTCAATCTTGGTCCGATCCAAATGTTGGATCTTTATTTTTTTTATAAAAAAAAAAAAATTGGATCAGCTGGACTGATGATATCGGTCCCCGGAACGGCGATACCAGTGTCGGATCGACAATACCGGTTGGGATTGGTCGGTATCATACCAATCGAGGCCAATACTGTTTGTATCCTTTATTTTTTAAATTTAAAAAAAAAAAAAAAAAAAAAAGGCCGGTCTTGGCCAATCCTTGAAACCATGCCACCACGATGCTTTTCATTTTGGACTTGTCGCCCTTATATACTCGTTTGCATAAAGGATCGCATATTCGGAATAAAAGTTGTAGAATAGTTTCAGTAATCCGTTGTACCATATCACTACTAAACTGAAAATGGTAGGAGCATATGTAAGGTATATCACGGACTATAGTTATGAATCGTATACCTAACTTTGCATCTACGTAGGATTGGGGCCGACTTAACGTAATTTCACTTCATCAATACCATATAACGACATGTTGAAGGGTAGTTTTGGAAGACTAATATTATAGAATTCTCATAACGCAAAATCGGGTTGATTTGGAAGGAACTGTTTTTTTTTTTTTGTTTTTATGATCATTTTCTATCTCAAGAAAGAAATGGGGCCCACTATTTTTTTTTCATTTTCTTGCTATCCAAAAAAAAAAGTGCACTTTTTTTCTTCTTTCTCACACTTTTCTCAGTATCCAAATGCAGCATGAGGGGTTTTATGACAACTATTCTTTGCAAGGACGATGACCATAAAAACGAATTAGTTGCTGAATGTCTTAAATTTAAGATCTTTATGTATGTGTAGTTCGATTATATTGGTCATTTGTGAGATGTACACAGTTCTAGTTTCCTGTGAAAGAAAATAGGTTAACATACAAAAAAAGATTCCTCGAAAACGAAAAAAAAAAGGTTTGAAGTATATATATTGTGGATTTTAAAGGACTCCTTTATTCCAAATTATTGTAATAAGTCAAAAATTCACATGATAAAACCTCAACAATTTATACATATTTATATATTTTACTATTAAAAGAATTTGTCTTCAAATGGCGGGGACAAAAATAGCTTACGTTACTTTGGATATATATGTTATGTATGTTCCATATGATAGGGATTCATAATTTTTAAATCTCAAAACAATTTATTATCGAGCAAGTTCATTTATAATCAGGGAACCGACATAAAATTTTTTCTCAAAATTATTTTTGCGCGTTGATAGATATGCTCCATGTACGAAGATATTTGCATGCATTGTTTTGAATCCGGTTGCAGAGAAGATATTTTGAAATATTTTATCAATAAATAACAGAATATGCTGGCGAATCGATACGATGTTATATGTGAAACGTACCCACGCTGTAGAAGACCTAGTGTTTGAGGCGTCGTCAGTTCCTGAGATCAAAACCACAAACAATCGAACATGAAAAGGCCGACGACCTGCGATATGGATCGAATCAGCGAATTGGCGAACGATATTCTTTACCGTATCCTCGGCTTCTTACCGATGAAAGACGCAGTTCGAACAAGTATTTTATCGAACAGGTGGAGACACCTCTGGACTTACAAACCCAATCTCGACTTCTCATTCGATTTTGGATCATGCTTGAAATTCGGAGAAACAGTACGTCCTGTAATCGATCAATGCCTCCAGCTTCACAAATCAGAAACCCTAAATCGTCTTTCCCTTTCAGCTGTAGCACATGAAGATGTTTTCGATGACTACGCGAGATGGATCGATTTCGCCACATCAAAGCACGTCAATGACCTAATTCTCAACTGTATGTTGGTAAGGAAGTTCTATCACCTTCCATTGCTGCCTCCTTCTCTATTTTCTTGCCAATCGCTAACGCGATTGAAGTTATCTTACTGTGTGTTCGATCCTCCATACGACTTCAATGGCTTCCCAAATCTCACGGTACTGTCTTTACTCAAAGTCGACCTCGACGACGTCATTGTTCATACACTGCTCGCTAATTGTCTAGTTCTCGAAAGCTTATGCATTTGCGACTGTAATGGCCTTGTGGAGCTCAAGGTTCATGCGCCGAATTTGAGACTCAAGAATCTATCTGTGAACATGTCTAAAGGTTTGAAGGCATTAGAGGTTGATGCTCCTCATCTTCGATACCTCAATTACAATGGCGCTCTCTTGAATTTCCACTTACAGAATGTTCGCTGCTTGATCGAAGCTAAACTTTCCTTCAATAAGCTTCATGGAGTTGAGGTTCGAGGAGTAGTTCGCGAATTAAGAGCTTTGGTCGCCAACATTTCTCATGTTAACGTTTTGACTCTGAGTCATTGGTTCATTGAGGTATTTAATGATATCTTCATTCTAATCTAATATTGGGATTTATGTGTTTTGGATGATGTGTTCTTAATTTTACATAGTTTTGAGTCTTTTAGTTCTTTTGAACTCTATTGTTAAACTTACTATTCGATTTGACCCTAGATCAATTGAAATCAGTGAAGAAATCGGTTTATGTTTGAATCTTATAATCTATACATTGAATCTTACGATTTATGATTTAATTATACGATTCATCTGCAACACCAAAGAAAATGACCTCATCTTTTTTATTGAACAATTTTTCTTTTTCTTGTTTATATAATATATTGTACTCTAAAACAATTAAACATACATAAAGAATTATTGTTTATGTATTTTAAACAATAAAAAGTGCTTTTCCTAAAAGAAATCCTAAAACCTAAACCTCAAACCCTACTTCTACTAAAATTACTATGAATCTTACGATTATGATTCAATTCTAACTAGCCTCTAATGATTTTCAATTTGATTCACGATTTGAAAACCTTGCTTGTGAAGTTTATACTTGCAGAGCATTACATGAATAGAGTTTGCGGTAAGGCGTTCACGAATCTTTATGAATTGCACTGGTGGGTTGACTTATTTACCGGATCCAAGCTTCTTGCTGTTGTGAGCTTATTTAGGGATTGCCCCTCGTTACAGAAAATCTGCATAAATGTGAGTATCCATTGTCAAGCTCCCTTCTTTGAGTTTCTGGTCTTGCCTAATGTAATTATATACTTGCAAGGAAGAAGAAGATTTCATGGTTTCTTGCTCTTGTTTGATATTACAGATTGGTCAGCAGTCGTATCCCATTGAGCAAGACGATCGTTTCTTTAGAGATTTCTCTTCTTTACAAGAAATTCCTCTAGTAGTGAGTCTCCATATCCAAAAAAAAATATATATATATATATATGTTATTTGCTAATCTGCTCCTCCTTTTTATGCTGTTAATGGAATTGCAGTTTCGTCAGTCACCATTTCTGTCGCAAGGAGATAGTCGTTTTGAAGAACTTCTGGAAGATGGAGTTGATATTATCGATGGATACCGTCGGATTGCTGGGGGAAAGCTATTCATTAGCTATTCTGATTATTCAATGCATCACCTGAAGACAGTTGAATTATGTGGATTTTCCGGCAGTGAGATTGAAATGGAGCTTGTGAGAATTCTACTAGAGAAGGCGGCTGTTCTCAGTTTGTTGGTTGTAAGATTTTGCTGGGCGTCTAAGGGAGTTCTTCATGAGCAGATCTCCCAATTGCCTAAAGCTTCACCTCAAGCTCGTATCGTATTCTATGATCCTTCCTAGGTAATCACAATGGACTTGGAAGTTATTTTGTTGAGATATGCATCAATATTCAAATTCAATTCAAACATTTTGACTCTGAATCTAGGATATCAAATTATTTCTCTGCTTGTTGAAATATACGTGTTTGATTAGAGATTTTTTTTTAAGTGGTTTGAAGACTCTTTTGTCTATTTTATGATTTTGTTCTTGATTCCTCATATTTTCGGTAGCTTTGGAATTCTAGGATGAATTCATCATGGTGATTGAACAACACAAGTTACTAAAAAAAAATGCTGGGTTAACCCACACGGCTCAACTGGCAGGCTCTCCAGTTCAGTAACTGGGGGTCTCAGGTTCGAGTCGCCAAGCTTACCTGATATATGGTCCTTGTGGGTGGGGTAATGTATCTTAGGCTTTACCCTGTCCCCACCAAGTAGAATCGGGGTTTCCACAGAAAAGAAAACAAGGACCATATATCAGGCAAGCCCGGGGACTCGAACTTGGGTCTGGGGTCTCTGTTAGTTCCTTATTTCTGGAAACTGCAGGAATTCTGTCAGTTTCTCCCACATGATCAAAAGTTTGGTCATAAGTCTGTTAATTCTTAATTGGGTAATTTACACATACCTCTTTTGGTGTATGTGCAAATTACAAAGACCTCTATTCACCTTTTAAAAACAACAATAACCTCCCTTCGGGTTTGTAAAGTGACAACACTTCCCTTCTATTAAGGCTATGTTTAAAGATTGGATGGAATTTGCTGAAGTCAGCTAATACAAAGACGAAAATACCCCTTTATGTTATAAGAATTTAAAATAACGATTATATCCTTTAATTGACCATCACTTATACCCTTGTTGACTTGAGGTAAAAACTTTGAAGGTTGAAACACAAACTCTTTATTGTCGGAAAAAAAAAAACCTTTGAAACACGAACTCTCTTCTCTGTAAAAAAAAACTTGAAAACTAACTTGGTAGAGTAGCAATTGCCACACGCCTTTGGAGCTATAGCAGCCGTAGTTTTATTTCATCGACGGAGCTATAGCAGCCGTTGCCGCCTGCATTTGAAGAAGTTGCAAAAATAATTCACCAAAGTCACCGCACGCCTTCAACGAAGCTGCAAAACATGATCTCTCTTCAATTAGTTCTCTTACTTGTTTTTCGAATAAAAGGTCTCATTGATCAGCTAAACTATACAGAGCTTACAAATTAATTAGTTTTTGTAATCTTCATTTGTCATCATTATTATATCAGCCTATTGGGCATGTAGTACAATACTAAAGAAATGAGAGAATGAAATTTTTGAATGCTACTAAGATGTAAGATGATGAAGATCATAGATATTTGTCATCCTGCTTGTGTCATATTCTCTTCTTTGTTTAGATTATATGCCAAAAGTGTGATTTCGAGATTATTGTTCCCGATCATTAAATTTTTATGTGCATTCTGTAGACATGGTCATGCATTCGAAATTTGACTCGTTCCTATTTTGTTCAGATGTAAGAACTGAGACAGATTGTATAAAACTCATCAGATCCAAGTCCAACTGGTTTTGAAATAAAGAAAGAAAGGTTTCCCAGATCTTGTTGTACCCAGTTTTTGGTCATGTTTGTTCTTGCTCCTGTCCTAGAAATTGGTGGGTGAGAATCTGTTCTTAGTCATTTCCTTCCAATTTTTGAGTGTTCTGTTTGTGCAGGTGGAAGGTCACAGGAAGAGGAAGGTGAAGGACGTCTAATAAAATCAGTGAAGGATGATCTGAAACCACACAGATTAGTTGAGAAGACATGGCTTTCAATAGGCATGAATGATGGACCAGGATTGTTGGGGCTATTTAATCTGTGAAAAGGAATGATCAATTTATTAGTTGGAGCTTAGGTTTTACACCTGCAACAGTCTACATTATCAGAGTTATGTGGTATCCCATTTGTTGCCTTGCCAGAGTTATGTGGTATCCCATTTGTTGCCATCACAGATTCTCTGTAACCACTAAAAGAAGTCTTGTTGAAGGTGCAGATAAGTTGATATGTTCGATATTTGAAAAGAAGCTAGATATGTATTTTGGTCTTGAAGAAAATGAAAACCATGTGATATTAGATAAGAGAAGAACGTGTTATTTCTTTCAAGAACAGAACAAGTAGGGTATGGAGAACCTATAGGAGGAGAGAGATGCTTCGGGGAATTGTTGCTGCGTTGCGAGGGATTTTCAAGGTTGAGAAGAATGTAGTAAGTGTTGGGTAGTGTTGAAGTAGGAAAAACAGGGGAGCGATTTGTGCAACAGAGAGAGAGAGAGAGAGAGAGAGAGAACATAGAAGGAGAATGAGGGAGGGAAAAGAGGAGAGAAGGGTGGCTGTGCTCTGTTGCTATGTGAGCAGCAACAGAGATATACGGAAGGGAGGATGTTAGTCGTGTAGTGGATTTTGTAGGTAGGGTGAAGAGGAGAAAGGGAGGCCGAGAGAAGTGGAGATGGGCTTCATTGGTGAGGAAAAGAGACGGGACTGTCGTGGTGGTGGAGAGGTGGCTGCTGTAACCGAGAGAAGGGTATTTAAAATGGAGGATATTTAAGTCAAAAATGAAAAAAATTGAACTCATTTAACAGACGTTTTCTATTAGGAAGATAATTGTTTTTTTTTTTTTAAAGTGAAGGGAGGTTTTTGCAATTTGCACATACCTCGAGGTATGTGTAAATTATCCTTCTTAATTTCGAACAGCTGCTGCCATTTTGTCGGTTTCTTCTGCCTGATCAAAAGCTAGGTCACAAGTGTTAAAAGTTGCTCTTGCTTTAACAAATCTTTTGAGGTTTAAGGCCCTTGTCAATGATGTGCTGCTTTAACAAATCTTTTGATGGCCTTTTTCATTCTCGGTAGCTTCATTCAACTGAGCTTTGAAATGTTTCAGGTCATGCTTAGAACAAATCAAAGCTTTTTTTATAATTTTTCTATCTCCAAACCTTTGTACTAAAATGAATCCACCTCACCATTCCAAGCTCCATCAGTTTTGATACCTAGAGAGAGGAGGAAAAATCCAAGATAATCAAGGCATCATTAATCTAAATTTAATCCCGAGTGAGTTGCCCCAATGACTCGCAGCTGGTGCCTCATGAAGCATCAGGTCTGGAGTTCAATTCTTGGGTGGAGTGTTTCACTTGTGACCACTAGGGCTTACCCAGTCATTAACTTCAGGGCCCCAGGGACTAGTGGTGGTGCACACAAGCTGACTCGGACACCCCGGTTATCAAAAAAAAAAAAAAAAAAATCTAAATTATAACATTATTAGGAGACATAATCAAGTAAGATGGGCCCACAATCTTGTCCGTTGAGCAAAATCAGCTTGACCATGCCCACCAATTTGTAAGTTCATTTCCTAAGATGTATCATCAAACACTAACCACAGTCATTAAAATAAATATGGAATCTCAGAATAAATTAAACGATATAGGAGAAGAGTAGTTCAGTTATTTACTTATGTCACTTTATTTAGGAATTCTTCTTAAATAAAGTGACATATGCTATGAGTAGAAAAGATTTGACTACTTGTGGGTGAAGCTTATCCAACCATTACACTAATAAATAAACATAATTTTCTTTAAAAAAAATTAAAAAAAATGTAGAGTTGGCAATGGGTTGGGTTCGATCGTGCGGGTTGACATTGGGTATTAATGGCCTAATTTATGTTCAACCGGAATTATTCTTGGCTTAAAAAATATAAGCCGAACCAAACCTCTTCAACCTGTGTAACCTAACTAAGCTGTTTAACTCTTATTTAAAAATAATGTAAATATTATACATATATTTATATTTTTATATATAAATAATAAATAATATATATTTAATATACAAAATATATACATAAATTAGGTATAATAACAAATGAATCAAAATGCCCAATTCGTTATTTACGGATTGACCCGTGATCAACCCGAACCCGCCTAGGTGCTGGTTGGCCCATATCTGCTGCACCTATATAATTGAAAAAATAAATAAATAAAGGATACAACATGGTTAAGGGAAATAATAAAATGATGAACCCAACTGTTTGAGCAAAATTATAAAGCAAACCATGTGGCTTATATATTCAAGCGGTCCTTCCACCCCCAAGGCTTGTCCCTATGTCATTGTTTGTCAGCCATGCCCAGACATAAGAGCCACCCGAAGCTAAAGACAAAGGATGCTCACGGGTGATTCCACCAACCTGACTGATGTATACTCTTCATATAAAGGAATCAAACAAATTTTAATGCAATAATAAACCCATCGATCGAGAGAGAGAGAGGTGTGGATAAGGATATCACGAGTGCTTCCAAGCAACAACAAGCATGGCTCATGTTGCAGGCTCTCATTTTAAATTCAAGGCATGAATCCTCTGGTATTTCCCCTTTGTTGGTCTCCTGCTTAAAAGGGTTGTTGCCAAGAGATCCCATGATTGTATGCAACATTCGGTTCTACTCTCTTTTCCGGTTTATATGTTTGGCTTGAGAGGTTGAAGCTGCTAGTATGATCTGGTTAGGTAACCATCTCTTCTTCTTTCACCAAAAATTTCGACATATTATTACCTCAAATACATAGCTAAATAGACTTGAAATGGATATAGATTATGTTTATCTTGTACAATTCTAGCTTTCAACACAGATTGTTCAATAAAGAAGCCCTTGTGTTTGTAGTTTTCTGAAGACAATGTGTTGTTTTGGGCAAGGTTGTTTTAGATGTTTGGGATATTCCTTCTGGGAGTTTGGGGTTCTCAGTTAAGTAAAGATCTGAATAGAGTATGTGATTGAACTTAGCAAATCAATTGAGCTTCTTAGGTATGGTTCCATCAGATCCATAGTGTTAAGGATCGTCCGATCCCGAGTTGGATCGGACGATTCAACTCGGGATCGGAAGGGGACGATCCCCGAGTCTGTTCCGATCCGAGAAGCACCCCCAAAAAAAAGTATCGTCCCGATCCCGGTCCGGATCGGGACGATCCATGATTTTTTTTCTTTTTTTTTTTAAATAAATGCAGCCGTTCGTCTCGGCCGATCCAACTCGGGATCGGCCAAGAACGATCCCGAGCCGGGAACCGAGTTTAAACACTATGATCAGATCATCCTGCAGCTTCAATCACTCAATTCCCAGCACAACTATTCCTTAACATGGTTCTATCTCTCACCTACAATGCCTACATCTTGTCCTCTCCCCAGGGCTTCTATCATACCAATACAGGTACTTGTTTCTATGCATACCATAACCTCTAAAATATAATAATTTTCTTTTTTTCTTCATTTTTTTTTTTTTTTGATGATGTCTGCTGAACTTTTGTTAAGCTATTGATGCCCTCTAAAGACTTCAAACTGTCAAGAGAGAAACTGCATTTACATTTCTTTCCTGCAGGTGAGATGCTGTTTCTAATTAATTTGTACTTTAGGACTGTGTGTATGCAGTGATTGTGTATTATGTATTATCAACAGAGTGAAACAAATCTCTCAATTCTATTTCTAACCAATATGGTGGAGAGTTCATTGATTACTATTCTCTCACAAAGTAAAACAAGTTCCTAACAAAAATATGCAAGACAGATTTCCTGAAAGTATTCTATTACTGTTCTCTCAGGTTCCTATGACCTAAGGCTAACATTACATATTTTTGGAGATGAAAAGGGAAGGGGAGACAAAAGGGATTGAATAGTACACATTGTTAAGTGTACCTTTCTATCCTAATTGTCCATTTTGTTCTCTATGATCAGGTTTTACTACACAGCCTACCAAATTAAATAGCATCTAGACTTCCACCATTGTTCGATCAATTAGTTATTTCCCTCCGTCAGAAGTTTTGGACCAATAGGTTTGAAAGTGGGTAGGCTTCCACCATTGTTTGAGACCACTTATGAAGAAGCTAGTCTCACCAAACCAAAGTGCTTTTGTGCCATCCCGATCTATACATGATAACATATTGATAGCACAAGAAATATTTCACACAATTGCAAAAAAGAAAACTGGTTTGCAGGGCCTTGATGCATTGAAACTAGATCTGACTAGACCTTATAGCAGCGTTAGTCACTCTTATGGGATTTCATCGCAGGTGGGTACACTTAATTATATTTTGTGTTTCTAGTGTATCCTATAGTGTCCAAGGTAATGGGTCTAAAGTTGGGCACATATCACTCAAATGAAGCTTGAGATAGGGTGATCCCCTGTCACCCTATTTGTCAATTCTATCACAACAAGTCCTCACGGTTGCTCTTAACAAGGCGGAAGCATTAGGATTATTTCATGAAATCAAGATTGGCCGGAACTGTGTAGGAGTTTCACACTTGATGTATGCTGACGACCTTCTATTATTTGGAAGGTCTACAGCTAAAGAATGTGAAGTAGTGAAAGATATTGTGGACAGGTTTTGTCTGGAGGCAGGACATACAATAAATCTCTCAAAATCAACCCTCCATTGTAGTCCCAATATCACAAGGAAGACTAAAGCAAACTTGATTCAAACCTTTGGTGTGAAATGGAGAAAAAAAATCAGCCCATACCTGGGGGAGCCAACGATGGGGGGTATGCCAAGAAAGATGCACTTAACCGAATTAATGGCCCGCATTAGTAAAAACGTTGCTGGGTGGAAGACCCAAACCTTGAACCAAGCGGCCGGACTACTTTAGTGTGCATCCTTGGCTGGTCACCCCCAACATCTGATGTCATGTTTGATGCTACCTGAATCCATCCTCTCTAGAATTGATAGAGAGGCAAGGGACTTTTTTTGGCACAAGCCTGGGAAAGAGAAGACCCTACATACCATGAAATGGGATAGAATGTGTAGAACCAAACAAGCGGGGGGGCTCAACATTAAAAGTTCAAAAAGTTTTAATGAGGCTCTCTTATTTAAGAGCTTGGATCTTGCTCTCAGACAAGAAGTCCATATGGGCAGACCTGATACGGTTCAAATACATGAGACAATCTTAGTTGTTCAATTCCCAACCCAAAAAAACAGACTCCTTTGTGTGGAGGCAGATATGCAGAATAAAACACAGGTTACTGGGTACTACCGCTTTTATCACCAGATATACAATTAGAAGAGGTAGTGGACCTAATTGATCAGAACACCAAAACATGGAACACAACCTTACATGAGGGGCTATGGAATAGTGAGGTGGTAGATAGAATTAGGGCCATACCCATTTGCAAGAACTTAAATGAAGATAGATCGGTGTGGGCATTGACAAAGTCAGGAAAGTTCTTGGTAGCATCGGCATACCAACTTATTCACAACAATGAAGATGAAGGACCATCAGGAAAGTTCTGGTTGAAGGTTTGGCATATGCCTTGCCCACAACAGGTGAGATCTTTTATTTGGAAATGCATTCATAATGCTTTGCCTACGAATGATACACTCATAAGGCATATGAACATGCCAGAGGAGGTATGTATTCTTCGCAAATCTGAAGCTGAAACTGCATCTAATCTCTTTCTTGAATGCCCCTTCGCTAGAACAGTGTGGTTTGCATCTACTAGAGGTAGATTTGAAAAAACTAATCAGGTTTCCTCTGTGAAGGATTGGTTTCTCAAGGCCTTTGCAACTAAGGAGAATGAGAAACCTGTTGCAATTAAAGATTTGGCTGCAACAAGTGCAAATTTCATGTGGATCATTTGGTTATTAAGAAACAGGGTGTATTTTGATGGTTTTACCCCTTACATAAATGCTGCACTTATATTCTTCCTTAACTTGCAGGAAGACTCGGAGAAGATCTTACAAGATACCATACAGAGAAGACGACAAAACGAGAAAGAATGGATTTATGTTCGGTGGAACAGACCAACTGATGGTGCGTTGAGAGGCAACCCAGGTGCTGCAGGAATAGATGCAATATGTAGAGAAAGTAATGGGAACTTCATATGCTGCATCAACAATAAGATAGGGATCACTTCTTCAATGCAAGGTGAAGCAGATGCCTGTTTAGAAGGATTATAGATGGTGGTTCAACAAGGATTCAGAAGAATTGAGATCAAGGGAGACTCAAGTTTACTCTTGCATCTTTTAGGAAACAAAGGAGCTGATTGCCCATGGCAAATAGAGGATCAAATTTGGAGAGCAAGAAGACTTTTGGATACTCTGTAGTGTGTCAGGATTCAACATGTTTTTAGGGAGGCAAACCAAGCTGCTGATTCCTTAGCAAATCATGCTTTGGACAGTGAGTTTTTGTTTGTGGATTAAGAGACCTCCATGCTTCTTAAGGGATGTTCTGAAAGATGAATATTCTGGTAGAACTACAATTAGTATTGTATCTAAAATTGCTATAGTTTAATGAAATATTTATCTCTGTCACACAAAAAAAAAAAAGAAAAAAAAGGTCCTTGCAAAGTGCTAGCTTCTAATGAACACAAAAAGAAAAATGTGGTCATACATGTTGGGTGCATTTGGGAATATAAAGATATTATCTTTTACCAATCAAAAA
>JAUPMG010000005.1:4742007-4755509 GCA_031762675.1 Pachysandra terminalis
GAGAGAATGGATAACCTCAACAAATAATAACTAAAAAGGGTAGAGGTCACCTGTTGTGAAGGTTGCTCTCATGTTCATGGCTTTCAGAAAAATACCAGTTTGTTGTAGAAGCATAGGATGAACGTCCCCAGTGAAGTCGCCAAAATGGTGATTAGTAAAATGGTAGATAATTTGCATTTAATCACGTTTAAGCCGATTGAGCCGATAATCGCTTGATTTCGACCAAATTTGAAGTGGATAAGGTCTTTGGAATCCGGGGCGTTTCAACCGCTCGCCTAAACCAGAAAACCGGCTGTACAGACGGCGCTACGCCAATCCAACAAGCAAAAATGAGAGAAAAGAAGCGGAAGACATGATTTTCATGGTTCGGCCAATGCGCCTACGTCCATGGGTTTCCCTTTTGGTCATTTTCCTTCTCATTGAAATATAGAGATTTACATGGTGAAGAATGTTACAAGATCTGAGAGTAAGAGGAGAGAAAAGAACAAAGGGAAAATCTCCTGCTTCTTCCCTGTTTTCCATGGTGCAGAGACCCTCCCTCTGTGTCTCTTCTTCTTCTCCAGCCAACCCTTCTGTCTTTGTCTCCTCCCCCTTTCTTCAGCCAGCCCTCAGTCTCCCTTTTAAAGACTTGACGGGACCCCCTCCTCCCTCTAAAAAGGAAGTCAGGTTTTTTCTTTTCATGAGTCCCAATGTTTGCCCTTCTTAAAGACTTGACAAGACCCCCAATTTTTCTCTGAAAAAGGGAATCAGCTTTTCCCTGTCCTGTCACATCAATATGAAAGTAGATATTGACCAATAAATGATGTGTCATGAACAGTGCCCGTGAACAGTGTACTCGGAGTTGGCATGAATAGTAACCCGGGGGTTGGCATGAACAATGACATGAATAGTGTACCCGGGGGTCGGCATGAACAATGTACCTGGGAGTCGTCATGAACAGTGACGTGAATAGTGCCGAGTGAACAGTAACCCGTGATTGGCATGAATAGTGCCCAGTGAACAGTAACCCAGACTTGACATGAATAGTGCCTGTGAATAATAATCCGGACTTGCATAAATAGTGCTCACAAACCCAAAATTGGTCCAAAAAAAACACTAATGTGTTTACAAATAAATATGTGCTATGTGTGCTACCAATGATATGGTGCCACGTATATGCATACAAAACCGGGGTCATCAGTACTTCTACATCTTCTGCAACTAAATAGTAATTTAGTGATTTAATAAAAAAAAGTTTGCTTTTTCTAGTGTTCCTAACGAAGATAAGATCATGAAGTGCAAAGCTTACTTTATCTAATTAAATTCAAACCTGATTTTTTCTTTTTTTGTTTGTGTGAAAGATAAGGGTAGAAATTATATATAGGTGAGTTCAACTGGATTTAATTAAACAGCTGGATTCAGCTTCGAAACTTACTTTTCGACCAGCACGACAAAATTAGACTTGTCGATAACCTTTTTAAGAGAATATTAGGGTTTGAAGAATTTGTTAAGAGTTAGGTTTAACTTTCCAATTGTGTTTTGTTATGTATGTGGAGCATACTACAACCTCATAACAAATAATATTAGGTTAAAAGTCATTGTTTCTACCATGGTAGCAGTAAAAGAACGACTGTTAGGGCTAGTCAAAGTCCTTGTGGTGTGTATATATACTTTCTAAGCAAAGCATCAATTGAACAAAAAACATGATTAGTGGAATAAGAAAGAAGAACATATCTAATGGATGACTTTGGCTTTGGCCACAAATCACAACCTAGAATCTGGTTGGCACACACTTCTCTCCAGGCTAGTTATTGGAAGGAACTGGTGTTAACAGTTAGATTGTGGTCTAAACATTGATTATGTAAGAGAAAATATCATTAATCTAAAGCTAACAACAAGGCATTGTAGATATTAAAAGAGAGAGAGAGAGAGAATTAATGGGGTCTTGTGATTCCCAAGTCACATTCCTGCATCACTAAGCACACAAGCTAAGAGAGATTCTTCTTTAGCTACAGTGACTTAGACCAAAAAGTTCATGTCCAATCCAAATGGGTGGTTCATTGAATGAAAGGGTACCTTTCTGCCCATCTTTTCATGTCGCCGGTTCGGGTAGACAGTGGGACCCGGCCGCTTGACCACAAAGTACGCACAAAGGATCACTCTCTCTTTTATAGAAGATGATTGCAACCATATGGAAGGAGGGGGGGCATCCTTGAGATTTCATTTTTTATGGGATTTTTCTCTCTTTACTTTTCTTTTGAACTTTCCATTTGTTTGTGAATCTCGAAAGACTTGGAGAGAGAGAGAGAGAGAGAGAGGTGGGGAACACATTAATGTAGAACTTGAGAAAGAAGAAAAACATAGGCAAATAGGTTTTTGTAAACAGTGTTGATACTTGAAATGAGGGTTAGGGATGACCACAGCTTCCAAAATAAACAGTTAAGAGGGTGTGTGGACCATTCATATGGAAAGCTAGTGCTATATGGACATATTTTATTTTTGTTGAATTATTTATTTTGACTTTTACTCATGTCTCTTTGTGTATGTGTGTGTGGGCGTTTTTTTTTTATAGTGGGTCCTTCTCTCAGATGCATCAAAAAAGGGAAGTGGTGTGTTGTGTCTCCCTGCCATTGACGTCCATTACAGAGAAATAAAGGGGAAGCCATGATTGTGTCTCGTGTTGTATGCTTTGTCCCCCCTCGACTTGTAATTCCATGAAAGAGAGGATGAACAAACACACATTGCCTTGAGAGAGACCCCCACACTCTTGAATCATAGCTTGGACACCTCTCTCTCTTCCTCTTTTTCTCTATCTTAAATGTTAAGGGTTTAATCAAATAAGTTTCTACCATTTTCGGGATTTCTCTCTGGTTACGATCTTAAAGGGTTTAATCAAATAAGTTCCCACAAGTCTTAGGACTTTTAAAATAACGATTAGGTACACAACAATCGATATTAGAACTAGCAATACGTTACGGATTTGAGTCATATGATGTATAGGTTTAATTAAAATGTGTTGGTATTGACTTTTAGAATAACAATTAGGTACGCAACAATCGGTATTAGAGCTAGCACTACGTCACCGATTCAAATCACATAAGGGGTGATGTATAGGTTGAATTAAAATGTCTTGATATTAATTATGAATGTACATGATGCTACGTCATTGAATACTGATAGGTGAGTGGAGCTACCAAAGAGAAAAGGCTACTATCGAATTAGTGTCGATAAATTATACAAGAGTGAACCTCGCCATGAATTTCGGCTACAAAAGCGTGATGATTGTTACGATCTTAATACACCTAGTCAATGTTGATAAATTATGCTAGGAGTCCTGCCACAAACGTAGGCAACAAAAACGTGGTGATTGTTACGATCTTAAATGTTAAGGGCTTGATAGAGTATTGTTAGGTACGTCACACTACCCTACTGGCTTTGGCTTTAGAGGTAGTCATTTAAATAAGGGACCAACCAAAATTTACTAATTGCATAGGATTGTTATTGCATTATCCCACGAAGCAAGCGTTTCATGCATGCTAAAACGCAAATAGAAGATGACATGGGTCTCCTCTCATAATCACCCCCAAGTTGACAGATCTGCCCTCTCAATTCCATGAGGCCAATGCACTTCAAATCAATAAATCTCACAAGATGTCAACTCCAAATTTGTCATTTTCATCAATTAATTCAGATTTGTGAAAACAAATTTATACCAAAAATAAAATTAAAAAAAAAAAAATCAAAGAAACCCAGTTAAACGAGCAACAAGAAAGTGTACATGACATCTATATCATACTTGAATAAACTTTAGTACCCAGAAATATTCCCATTCTTGCCTATATTTTGCCAGGTGGCGGGATGAGAGCTTACCACGAGGCTCGATTCGAGTACATTACTGAGACTTATCTTCCTTTGGCAACCTAATAATAGATGAGAGAGGAGGGATGACCCACCCTAGTCAACCGGCTGTCTCACTCCAACACAGAAACGTCTCCATTCCAACCGCATGAAGTCATCGTGGAAGGCATGTGGGGATGGAAAGCAATGTCTATGCTTGCTTAGCTCATATGCTTTAATTTTGCTGAGAAGCTCAGTGGTTCTATACTTGTATAGATATCCACAGCCATTCCAGCATATACTGAGCTGAGTTTCTCTCCATCCACATTAAAGCTGCACTTGCGGAAAGAAAATCGCGTTTAAGTTAGAAACCCGTTTGAGGTTGATATGTCTGTTAGGGTTTTAGAAATGTTCGGTCACCCTTTTTAGTGTTGCTTACATGGCACTATCCCATTAGTAATGCAAGAAACATTGCACAAAATGTCGCAGACGATTTGCTTCTGACACCTAGCAGATGGGCAGCTATTGGCTTCCACATAAACAGAAGAAAATATGAGCTTTAGTGGTTGTTCTGGTTCCATTAAAGAAAAGAACTGCTGATCAATAAGCATTAAAACTTCAAACATTAATGGCACAATATAAGATCTATGAAGAAGAGAGGTCTCTGCACCAGATTTTAACAGTGTGTTGTTCCAAAGGATTGAGACTCGATCACATTGACCCCCTTATGAGATCTACACAAGATCGGCTTGAAAGAAAACGAACTGCTGATCAATAAGCATTAAAACTCTCAAACATTAATGGCACAATATAAGATCTATGAAGAAGAGAGGTCTATGCACCAGATTTTAAGAGTGTTTTGTTCCAAAGGATTGAGACTCGATCACATTGAACCCCTTGTGAGATCTACACAAGATCAGCTTGATTTAATATTTTTGTTTCCATTTCATTTCATTATATTCCTTTTAGATGGTGAAGACGCTTTTGTAAATTCTGAAATAAGTTTGCAAAAAATGGTTAAAAAATGAAATATCCATATGGGTCCTTAAGCCTGAGACTCAAGATGCTCCAACAATTAATTGATCTAAACGTATACCAATTAGCATAATGATTCCATTTGGAAAGAAATTAGAACTCAACACTCAAGATGCTCCAACAATAAAAAATGATCTAAACATATATCACTTAACATAGATGATCTATGTTGCCTATGGAAAAGTGGTTATAACTCTCAAACATAATTGCTCTAAATACATTTCATATACTAGATCTAAGTTACTTGGTGCTCCAAAAAACTATACAAAATTTACCTTCATTGGCATGAAACGACATAGTTATTGGATTATTGTGATATCAACTCTATCAAGTATTTTATATTATGATAATAATTAAAAAAAAAACATAATTACTTGACAAGGTCAAGCAAGCTTTCAGGTTACCAATTTTTCTAGTTTTCATGTTGTCCCTTTTGACTATTTATTTTTATTCTTTTGCAGAAACTGAAAGCTTCTGTCCATGTGTCTTTCGGGCTAACATTTGGCATGTGGAAAGGTACAATGTCGATGAAAATGTAGACATTACTGGTCTTGCCAACTTCGTGGCACTCCAAGATTGCTGTGAGTGTGTGATTCACTATACTGCTCGTTCACTCTTAAAGGTTTAATGACCTTTTAAATGGTATTTTTACTACAAAAGTTTTATGATTTTTAATTCTCAGTTCTTTGATTAATAAACCGTTTAAATATTTATGTCATAACAATACTGTTAGAACTAAAGTTCTTCCAAGGGGCTGAGGCAGCATCTATGTTGAGGGTATCGTCACAGAAATCCATTTAAATATTCTATGTTACCTGGAGCTTTTTTGCCATAGCTCGTCATTTAAGATGCTCAAATCATCTCAACCGTGGGGCTATTCTTATACAATCTTGGATACATTTATTCGATATCTTTCTTAGGATTTCCACATATCCATCTCAACATGTTCATTTAAGCTAAATTTATCCTATGAATATACTGTTTTCTTAGGCTTAATATAACTTTCTGAAGTACACACCTACAATTATAATATTACTAGCACATAAATATTGTTCATATTTTAAAAGCTCTAACCATATCATCCACCAAACATCTATTATTTAAATAATTAAAAATAATACTTTCATAAAATATAAAAAGTCACATCACTAAATCACAATTTTGTCTTCGTGTTTATATTCATCTCTTTGGTTATTTGTTTCTAATGTTTTCTTTCCCTCCCCACCCCCACAACCAACTATACATTTACTAATGGAAGAGTATTTAATCCAATCCAAAAACACATACAAAAGAAAGAAAAATGTATTTATGTCATCCAATTACACGTCTAAAACATATGCAAGTATAAGGAAGCTAAACCATTCATGGTTTCAAGATGAGTGAGGAAACTGATGGATTAAATCTAAACAAAACAAAGATGAGAACATAGTTAGATAATTAACGTGTAATCAATGTCTTAATGATGGTTTCAAAGTTCTGATGCAAGCAAGATGAGTTCAGACTACACATTCTATGATGTTTCAGATGAATAACCAGAATTGACTAACAAAGATAAGCCATTCCTTTTCCTCTTCAAAGAAAAGGTCAATGCTTAATTTCCTCTTTAAGGAGGTGCAATGGTATTTGCTATTTGGCCCCTCCTTGTGCTTCGTATGCAGCATGAAATGAGTCATACTGATACCCAAAGAGTGGGGGGAATCTCAAAGAAGAAAGGATGATTTTGGGAGGAGAAAACTTGAACAAGGAGAGGAATCTTGGGTTTGCGAAAGATTTTGGACATAGGCGATGTAGAAGACGGAAAGACAACCATTAAAGTGGAGAATTTCTCCATTTTCCAGAGCACAAGGAGGGTCCAAAAAAGTGATTCAACAACAAGCTCATAAGTCATGCCACCTACTAATAAGGAACTCTATATTGTGAGAAGGCAAGGGGAGAAACAAAGAAACTAGGTGTCATGCATTCACAACCAGATCATCTCACAAATCAGATATAAAACATCCATCTTCAATCACGGTTCAAAGAAAAATTAGCTAAGACCTCATACCATCAAACCACAAGAGGTTATAACATTGATTGTATATTATAATCAAAGTTCTGCACGTGTTGCTTTTAGTTCATTCATCCCCCTCTTTCTAAAGCCTACAGCTTTACATGTGATGCCTTCTTCATCCTATTGATCATCCAATTCACCTCATCCCTTCATTAAACCAACAATTGGAAGAACAGCTAAAATCAAGCCAGTGCCCCAACAATATACAATTGATAGAGAATCAAAAGGGTTCTACACTGTTGGCAAAGAACTAAAAATAAATAAATAAATAAATAAATAAAGAAAAGAAAAGAAAGAAAAGAAAAGTTGAAGCATTTTTTCTACAAATCAATAAGATAAATTGGATTTCCCTTCATTGGTGAAGAACAAAACAAAAAAAGTTGGTTCTACCTCTAAAATAAATTGAATTTGTCTTCATTAGTTGCATTCCAATTTTGTCATGTGAAATCTGTGTCAAAAGGCATAATTAGATTGTAAGACTTAAAGAATAGATCACAAACTAAACCTTTGTAGATGCCACCATTCAAGAATATTAAAGAAAATAATCCAACTCAAACACCTCACATCTATCGCCAATTAATCATGGAAGAATTCCATACTACCTTAAAAGAAATAACTAAAGAGGAAACAGAAATAAACACTTGTTCTACCAATCTCAATTATATCATATAAAAATTGATAGCTTTAATTATACAGGGGCAAAAATGAAAATTCAATAACAGAGCTTATTGAGATCAAAATATCACTAACAATCTTTCCAAAAAAATATCACCAACAATTTTTGAATTTATAAATTATGAAAAAGATGTGACACAATGTCGAGAATCACAAAGCAGTTACAAAATTAGGTAATGCATGTGGTTTCTTAGGATTTTGATTCTGTGCTTGTGGACTCTAACCCTATTTATGGTTCTGTTACACCACAAATACAAAGACAAGCAAGCATAGACATCTATGGTTTTGGCATTTTATCAATTCTTTGTGATAGTGTTACATTACATCTTCCCAAGGAAACTGGAAAAGGAAGATCATAACAATATTATAACTGATGCATAATATAAACCAATTGAATCCACAAAAATGAATAATAACTACGACCTTTATTGCCATCTAAACATACAAGATATATTTTTCATTTCCAGGAATCCACAAAAATGAAACACTATTGTTATTTCGAAGGAGAGTGTCTCTTCCAATCAGTAAAGTATGTAGTTACATATTAATTAGAGAAGAAAGAAAACCAAAGCCCTATGTAGAGAAATAAGCAAAGCCAAAGTTCTGCTTTCCTTAACTTTTGAACTCTATCAGCAAGGAATCCTGAATCCCAGCCGCAGGTTGCACAACAAAAACCTTCCTTCATATGCCACATAATTAGATTTTAGACCACATAACTTGTAAGGATGATTCCAACCATAAGACTTACATAACCAAGGCTCCAAAACTAAGTAGTCACAGCCCTCAGCAGATTCTGCAGAAAGGCAAACTGTTTGGGTCTGATCTCGGGTTTCGAAGTGGGGCGAACAAGGAGCCAGGTGTCCAACGCTTGCAATTTGAAGATTCGAAATTTTCTTGATCAATCAGGAGCTGACAAGTTTGAAAGGGGTACTCATATGTTTGAAGTGGCCTCGGCTCTCAGTAAATTTAGCGAAAGCAGACTTATTGGAATTGATGAGGATAATGGGTCATCTTTTGGGAATCTTCCTAGTACGTACTTTGGTATGCCATTGGAGTGATTGATTTCCAAGAATATTTAGGCTCAGGATACTGAGAGACTGGATGGTAGATTCGTGAACCAGATGAAACACTATTGTTATTTCGAAGGAAAGTTTCTCTTCCAATCAGTAAAGTATGTAGTTATAAATTAATTAGAGAAGAAAGAAAACCAAAGCCTTATGTATACAAATAGTATACAGCAGGGCCAGCATGGAAAAAAAAAAAAACTAGCCCCACTTAGTTTTAATTAACTATCCCACATTGCCTCCTTGTTATCTACAAAAATATGAGTATGAAACACCTAAAGAATGGAAACCAGTGGAATAGAATACACAAAATACTAATTGACAGGTAGTCCACATCCCTTTCTACATCCTAAAAAATCCTCGTACTTCTCTCTGCCCAAAGACACCAACAAACCATGGAAGGGCAGATAATTCAAAGAATCTGGCCCATATCCTTATCCCTCCTTCCACCTCAGGAGGTCAATGCACTTTGGCTGTAACAGACCTCTTAAAACCATAAGGCAGATGCCACCTTGCAATGAATGAGAATATGGGTAACTTACTCCTTATGCCCTTTACACATCACACATCTATTAGGCAAAACCCAATTTCTGCTAGCCAAATGGTCAGTTATTTGGAGGGAGAGTTACACTGAATATAAGCACATCGCTGGCGTTTTAATATACTGTGTGTCTCTTTCAAAACTCAGGCGATGGTATAAATAGATTTTCTTCGAGAAGGAAGAGAAACAAAAGATAAGTTCCATGTAGTAAACTCGAAGTGGTTTAAAAGGTTAGGGGGTGTGGGGATTAGAGGAGATAGATGGACGAACTCTGTCCCTCTTGGGAATATCTTTGGAGGTTTAGCCAAGAAAGGAACACTTTTTTGGAGAAAGGTCATTGCTAACAGTATGGGGTTGGGATGGCGACTATAAGCCTAGAAGTGAAGAAATCTCATGGAGTTCAGGTTTGGAAGGGTATTAAATCGGTCACAACAAGAAGCTAGAAATGAAATGGGCTGGCGTAGGGGAAACTGTGACATATGCCATAATCTCTATAGACTGGTGATGACAAAATGACTTCCTGTGACTACTTCCTTTGAATTCCATATTGATCAAGTAGTGTGGAATCCACAATTTAGAAGACTACTCCTGAAAAGTGCTGGACACTTATAGAGAGGTTGCAGATGTCCCATCCTGTGTTTCAAAGGAGTGATAGCAAAAGTTGGTAACGGGACTCAAAATGTAAACTTTCATTAAATTTTTTGAACTGGTGAGAGGCTTTTCCAGGGAAAGTTCTCCTTTGGCCTCTATATGGGGAACCCGGCGTTGTGTGGACAGCAGCTATGAACAAGATTTTGACAGTAGATCACCTCATCCACCTAGGTTTGACGACTCAAAATAGTGTCCACTTCGTAGAAGTTAGGAAGAGAGCGTTAACCATATTTTTATTCATTGTCCCTTTAATAGAGATGTGCGGGGATTCCATCTCTCGGTTTGCTATTTGCTGGCTGATGCCAAGGATGTGAAGGACTTATTAATGAGTGCAACTCCTCTATCAATGTCAAAGGAGTTCATAAAATCTGGAAATGGCAGAATTCAGTTCACCACCATCCCTATCACCCTGTCACCCACTTTTAGCTTAATAATGCAAATGAATTTTCTCCTAGTAGGCACACATGTGAAAGTATTTCATATTCTTACCACAAATAGCCATCTAATATAAGTTTTTTCGCTTCCAGCTAAATTCCTTGTACATAAGCACCATAACCAATTCTTTCCTTAATTCTAATTGATTTGTCCTGGAAAGAACCTTGTTTTCTAACAAGATAATGAAAGCCTCCAACTCCACTTGAAATTCCCATTTCCTTCCCCCCAAAATGTTAAAATTTTCTTTCTTCCATGTCAAAATAGTTTCCTTCAGAGGTTTAATCTTTAGCTTAAAAGAAAACCCAGCAAAACCCCAATATTAAGAGGTCTCCCACTAAACTTCTGCCTTACCCTTAAAAGATGGATCATTTTAGCCACATGCTTAAACGTTTCAACAGATATTTCTCTCTTGATATAATATAAGCTTCTAATTGGAAATGAGATTGAATAATGTTTTTCAATATTTCCAAACAATGAGCTACCCAGTTCAAAGAGAAGAGATTGGTCCAATCTACAAAAAATAGGAGTTCTTGGTCATTTGACCAAGTGCTGTGTGCACCCTTTAGTGGGAAGTCAACAAGGTCTGTTACACCCATCCAAAAAAGATTCATTCTTCTATACAAAATCTGAAAACCTCCACATGGAAGATGACCCCTCTACCTCCTTTTCCTTTACAACTTCTCTTCTCAGAAGTTGTAAAGGAAAAAATGATAAACACCAACCATATGGTTGATTAGCTTGGTAACCCTTGATTCCCCATGACGAGAATAACCACAACTATTCATTTGATGGAAGCAAAACCCAATCAGCATGCCCATTTTCCAAATAAATTCATTACCTGATTGCATTGGAAAAAGATCTAATTTGGTCTCTTGTAACATGAGGACATCTAGGCCAAACTCCTTAATGACCATGATGAGAAAAAGCCTCCAATCAACACCTCCTTATACATTCCACAATTCCTAGAGATAAGATCAATTATTGTAATGTAGCAGTGTCATTTTCCCAATAATAGTTGTTTGAAGCCTACTATCATTCTGTTGAAGTCTTTCTTCAAAGTTCCCCACAGTTTCGTAAAATGCTATATTGAAACCATCTAGACTGGGAAACTCTTCTCTAGCTCTCTTCACCTCTCCTTAGTGCCTTAATAGCTTCTCGTTCATAGAAAGAAAATTTCATCTTCCCTTGAAGCACTATAAAAGTGTAAAATATTTAAGTTTGGCCATAACACGTAAAACTCATTCTAATATTCAAAAATAGCACCCAAAATACTATAAATTCAAGGAAGAACCCTTTAAGTTTCTATATAGATACATTACAAGTTTTATTAATATAGAAAATGAAGCAGCATGCACAAGAGACAACTTGGATTGGAAAAAACAAAAATGCATTCTTATATACCTTTTTCAAGCCACAAACTCAAGGTTATTGTTAAAAAGAAATCTACAATAGAAGAGCCCGCTTATTAAACTTTGTTTCGCATCAATCATTCTCATTTTCTCTTTTGGTTTTACTTGTCCCAAATCTACCTTACTGTCCACATAGGTGATCCCATCCAAAAGGCCAAAACACAGTTTTTTCTCATCTCCATCCTTATTGAGGATCTCTTTGTTCCTTTTCATCACATCAGCCTAAAGCTCTACACTTCTCTTCAAATAGGCTTCCCTTGAATTTCAACTATCACATCCGCTCCTCGAAGCGGAAACTTTCAGTCACATGTTTTCAGTTTGTTTCAGTCCTGAATGCTTTTAGTTAACTTGGTTATTTCTTCCTGGATGATACATATGTTTTCTGCTCCTCACAAGATGAATAGTTAATAAATTGTTGACAAAGTGTCTTGGCAATACTTAAAAACTCACTTGTAATATTAACTCTTACATTACTACACTGCTCAACTAGAATGCGGAAATTAAGGAGTCAAACAAGTAATACACCTCAGATGGAATAGATATAGGAATCTCCCACAGCTTCCGTGCAATGAAGAACTGCAAGAAGCATTCAGTGATAATTTCTTGAAAGACTTGATTTTACAGAATGACGAGAAACCCTTTTATAAATTCAAAAATTTTCCTACATTTATACTGATAGCATAAATATCATTGATGATGAATCTCACTGATTTCTTCTACATTCAGAAAGTATTGAAACAACCGTTGATATGTCCATACTAAATGTCTTAGACAATCATTCTCTGAAAGAAACCAAACAAGATTCAATCTTATTACAAGTGAAAAACAGAGGACAATAAGGCTGTGTTAGCACTGCTTAATTAAGTTCTTATTTGAGTTTACAGCTTATTAAAGCATTTTTTTAAGTCATCAATGCATTTGGTAACCATAAACGAGTTAGTTCCTATCCATTAGAGTTGCTCTCAACAACTTATCCTTACCACTTATGTGGGAAGTGATTTCTAAATATTAGTGATACTTTGAAAATGACACTTTTAACCTTGAACACAGTACTAGCTTTTTGTAACCATAAACGAGTAAGTTCCTAACCATAAACGAGTAAGTTCCTAACCATAAAATGACATTTTTTTAAGTCATCAATGCATTTGGTAACCATAAACGAGTAAGTTCCTATCCATCAGAGTTGCTCTCAACAACTTATCCTTACCACTTATTCGGGAAGTGATTTCTAAATATTAATGATACTTTGAAAATGACACTTTTAACCTTGAACACAGTACTAGCTTTTTGTAAATGACAATTTTATCCCTAAATTTTAAGATAATTTCTAAGAGATAGTCTGTTAAGGTATTTAAGTTACCCGTATTACCAGACACATTTTTTTCAAACCAAGCAACTTATTGATGTTGTGGATAAGTGCTCCCATTGAGGAACTTATCCAAAAGCACAAGCCGGACCAAACACAGCCTAAATCCCTAAACATTTCTAAACATTTCTTCCATTCTTCAAAGGGAATGAAGTGGTTTTAATGCTCTTCTAAATTGATGTAACGTTAAAATAAGGGATTTTAAACTCCTCTAAATTAAATTCCGAAATAGGGAGCTACAATGAGCCAACAATAGTACTTTATCACAGGAAGAGTGGTAAGAAAAGCAAAATCAGATAAAAAAAAACGCTTGAGATTGCATCAAGATTGCTGGCACTCTCTAAAAGACACCTCTTTCTTGTATTTGATCTGATTTTGCTTTTCTTATCAAATCTCACTTGTATTTGGTTCTCAGAGGAGATATTAAGGACTATAAGCACTTGGATGGATTAACATAAGC